>VOMN01050896.1:0-22457 GCA_014899125.1 Orchestia grillus | reverse complement strand
GTGTGGCCCGGGCGTGAAGGCCCAAACATCTCTAAGGTAACTTAGGTATAGTACCTAATCATAGCCAATAGAACTCTAATTTGAAGGTTCTCTAATTAAGAATTGCTTTACTACTTAATTTTGTAAGATAACCTTCCCTAGTTAATGTCCAAGTATCTTTTGAAAGCAACCTGATCAACACGTTTTAATGGAACCGAAATTTAGGTGAGCGAGCTGGTGTTTTATTATTTAAAATAATTAAGCTATTCAATGAGGTCGAGTTAGGACTTTCATGCACCTTTTACAATTTTGGAACATTTTATACAAACGGCAAGCTTCATAAATACTAAAATATAAGGTGCTCGTCGATAAAAACTTTCAATTTAAATTTAATAGAGGGGTTTCATCATTTCAGTTTGGAAGAAAGGTTATGCATTATTTCCCACACAGGTCGTCCTTTGAAAAACAAACGTAATAATTTATGAGTACAGCTGAAGTTTAATAAAATAAATGTTTTTAGGGTTATTTCCTTTTTTTCCATTTATTAAACGGGTTAATAGAAGAAAAAGTTGAAAGCAGACTAGAAGGTTCAGTTGTTGAAGTGAGATGAACATGTTGGCGGAGGCGCCCTCCCACTGCGGTTGCCGCCTCCAGTTAGATAGGCTGTCAGTAAAAGTTCTCCCGCACTGTATTATGAATATATTTTCTATTTTGCCGGACTAAATTTTGTGTAAAGTGTAGCCATGTAAGCGGAATTGTTTACTTTAAATCATATTTTCTTATAGTATTGTTCTCTCACTTAACGTTTCATAAAATTAGCTTATTCTTTGCTTCTTCCCATCTTCACACCGTAATTTTTATTATACGATGTATGCACAACGTAACACAATGTTTGTGACAGAATTTAAGCTGCAACAGGCTATCTTTGCACTGTAATTTTTATTTAAGATGTTTTTCGAGTTAATATTTCACTTTTAGTGCGTAGCATAAAATTATGAATCACAATTCGAAGTTTCAACGTGACTTCCACCCGTAATTTTAAGGTTGTTGTCTTGCTGATCACAATCTGAAGTTCCGTTACGACTTCCACACTTTAATTTTAAGGCTGCAATTTTCAATGTGACTTCCACCCGTAATTTCAAGGTTTTAGTCACTGATCACGATCAGAGGTGTCACCTGACTTTCACATTTTAATTTTATTGCGGTAATTTTACTGATTGAAAACCCGAAGTACCATGCTCTGTATGTGAATGAGATCGAATGAAAGATTTTTCTTTTCTTCCTTTCATCCTTTCTTTCTTTCTTTCTTTATATATTTCCCCAGAAAGGGTTCGTTCTTACGGGTAATAAGATATCGATGTGGTCGAAGCGATAAAATATGCTGCACCGGCATAGGCAGTTCTTGCCGTACTGAAAGAATGCGTCTGAAATATATAAGGGGACACAGAAAAACGCAAACTTTTCAACAACCCAAGAAAAACGGATGAAATATAGCAGAAAAATTTAATGACACCCGTTGAACCACTATAACTTGCTTCACAAGAGACAGCAATCCGAATTACTGATGTTCGAAAATGACGTCCTGAAGATGGCGACCTCCTCTACGTATCCCTCAAGATCACAAGATCTCCCCGTTAGTCGTGTATCTCACGAGCCACCTTGAGAGCGAGTCTTCACGACTCGGCCAGGACGCTGGATGAAGGGAAACGAAGAATTCAAGACGAAATTCGTGGTGTCCCAGCCGAGATGTTGCAGCCATCAATGAGGAGCCTGCAGAGCAGATCGGAAGAATGCATACGCAGAGGAGGACGCCTCCTACAGGACGTCATTTTCAAACAATGACAATTAATTTGGATTACAGTTTCCTAATTAAAAGGCAAGTTGTAGTAATTGAAATTATTGTACATAAAGTTTTGTTGTGTTTTTTCTAGTTTTACTAGGTTTTCGAAAAGTTCCGTTTTGCCGTTAATCTGTGTCACCCTGTAGTAAAAGCCATAGGAGAGGAAGAAAGTGTAAATTTTTGTCTTCTTCAAAGAGTAAAACCTGATCTATATTGACCACGTGTCCCGTGGTCACGACACAAAATTACATTGGGTTGAGATTCTTAAGTATAGAAGCGTGTGCGTGCCATCGCAAACTCCTAATTTAAATCTAAAATAGACTCTTTACTTTCGTTTAGTCTCAATGTTTCATTTCCCCCACTGGCAGTCATCTGAAAAAAAACAAAGTAATTAGTGAGTGAAACCGAATCTATCCTGACAACCTGTGCTTTGTTTACGTCACAAAAGTACATAAGGACTGCAGTTGTGGTCGATATTTCGAAGAAACGTAACTCATACGTCTTGTTGACGTCACGATTTATCGTCTACCATTAGAGAAAAGCGAAGGAGAAACGGAACACCTCCCGACCAGCGAGTCATGTGGGTGGACAGGAGAGGCTCAGTCCTGAGACCGTGCGGCGTGGTAGCGTTACATCAAGGAAAATGCTGCAGAACTTTCATCCAGCAAGCGCTGGGCTGTAGAAAGTAGGAGATTGGATGTCTAGGCACCACTTCTGGATAATTAATACCTAATACCGTTTTCTTAAATACGTAAATACGTGCATCAAACTTCGTTGACCTAACGTCGAAACTTGACCCTCTGTTTTTCGCAGGCTTCAAACGTTGGTCACAGCTACATGGAGTGCTTCAGGAAAACGTGATCGCAGCTTCATGGAGCACTCCAGGAAAACGTTGGTCACAGCTTCATGGAGCGCTCCAGGAAAACGTTGGTCACAGCTTCATGGAGCGCTCCAGGAAAACGTGTGTCGCAGGTTCATGGAGCGCTCCAGGAAAACGTGTGTCGCAGCTTCATGGAGCACTCCAGGANATGGAGCGCTCCAGGAAAACGTGGGTTGCAGCTTCATGGAGCGCTCCAGAAAAACGTGGGTCGCAGCTTTACGGAGCGCTACAGGAAAAAGGTGTGGCCGATGAAATCCCATTGTTTTTTTTTAACGGAAAGTTCTTTTGAGCTGCATGCTGCGCTGCCCTGTGGCTCGAGATCCTGTTGTAATGGAACGAAAACGAAATACAGTCTGATCGGACAGAGCATCCACTCAGCTTCTCTGTGATTAGGAGTACGTTACAATTAATGGTTTGCAGAGCACTGAAAGTCTCTGTAACCTTCTTGCAACAGTCTTCTCCTTCAGAGAGCTTTGAGTATTCTTCATCAGACTTTCTACCTAATTACGTGACAAAGAGTTGCATTGTTCACACGTACCTTGCAATACCCACTAGAAGCCAGAGCAATAGTTTAGTGACATTTGATTACGAGTGCTTTTGTTCGTGGTGCGTACATGACTGGCAACAACGATTGAATTCAGTTGAACTTTCGCACTTGGTTTGCAATTTTCATGTCACAATACGGCTACAATTTTCCATCATCAAAAGAATAGTTTCAAGAAATCTCTGCACAGAACGATTATTTCGCAGCGTAAATTCAATGTTAGACTAAGTCTCGTATGTATTGCTTTAGTTCAAGAAGGCTGTTCTATAGAAGCAGTGATGAAAATGAAATGAAGGTCTTTCCATATATTAAGCTATTTTTTTGGGAAGAAACTTCATAATAAAATTTTACTCAGAGATAGTTATTATGGAAAACTGTCCATGGGAATTACCTGAACTAAAATTTTGTCAACAAAATTACAAGCCTTTTCATTAAGTGTTACAAAAATGAACTCTAACGGTTGTTCAGACACTCCAAAAGACACCATCACATCGTGCTTTTTCATCAAAAATTGTTTTGCCATTTTGACAGCCAAGTCTCACGCCAATGTACACCGGTTTTTACCATGACAAACGCTGTATGAACGTCTTGACTTGCGTCGAAAATAATTTTTTAACACACAATGCAATGAATTTTGAAGTGGTCTCTTGTTGCTTCGTCAAAAAAAATCCACGAGAAATATCATATTTTCAGCGTGCTCAAGACTTGACGTCGTGAGTTCCCATCCTGGCATGTTTGTCTGCAGCAAGACAGGAAGTCGGACGTCTCTCCGTCTCCCAACGATTGTTATTTCTGCCACAAAGATTGTTTCTTTGTTGTGTGCACTATCACTGCAGGGCAGCGGACACGAGTGCGTCCCAAAATGCAGTTTCGAGGATCGCGTTTCAGCGACGAGATGCTCTTCGAAAGACTAGAAAACGTGGGACGGCTCAAGCAGCCGGAACAACTTTCTCCGCCTGGACTCAGGTCCGACCGGAAAAGCTCTGCGCGAGCTTTCTCATTCCCTCGTGGGTACCATCCTGATGAATGCTGGCCTCCTCACAGGTGGTTGTGTCTATTGTCCTATCTAAAAGAATGCAGTCTCTATCGAGGACAAAAAATTAATTGGACAGGGATGCAATTTTTCTTTCCTGAACTGATGCTTTCACTTTTCTGACGACTCCGACTTATTCGCTCCAAGATGCTTAACCTATTTTCGAAAATGTCAAATTTACTTTCACAGACGATTACATAGTGGTGTCCCACTATATACTAATTCACAGTTGTTGCTTGCTTGGTTGGTCCGTCTTTCTATCACGTTAATAATGATTCAGATAGGAGAAAATTCCCGGGGCTGTATTCTTAAACTAATAGATACTGAAAATAACATTATTTCATGTCAGCTACCGTAAATAAGATGGCATCTTAAGAATTGAACATCATTAGTCCCGGCATTTTTGGCGGGCCTCGTCTACCAGTTTTACATAGCGTATAGTTATGGAGCAGCCAGACGCATAACGAATTGAATAGCTCTGATCTTCGGATTAGAAACTGCACTAGGCTTTTGGAATGACATCAGCTATGCATGCAGATGAGTTGACAGAAGTTTAATGTAATTACGAATGTAGTGAGGATACTAAGCCCCTGGCGAGCCTTGCGGAGAAGGAATGACGTAACTTTAGAAAATGTTGCCCCATCTTCATGTTTTTTTCTTTGATTGTATGCGCATACGTTAGCCAGAAGTAAAGTCTCGAAACGATTAACTTCATTCACCTCTGTGTCTTCGTGGGTGCTTCCTGAGACGCTTACCCTACTTTACAGCGCAATTATCACGTATGTATTGACACGAATTCAGAGTATTCTTTTTAGTTTAGTCGTGCAGAAGAGCAGCAATTAGCTTTTCCGACGGGCATTTCACGCAAGGACGACCAAAAGGGCGATGAAATTCCCGGGAGTCTTCAGTATGAGAAATGATGAAATGGTTGTTCTCCCTCTTTTCATTTATATATTGATACGCTTTTAACTATGTACGTACCTATGTGTGTCACACCCTTCATCAATAAATACAAAGGTCATTGCGGTATCTATGCCACAGCCGAATCATAAACTTCCACTCTTTATAAAGATTGTAACCGCGAATTATTTGCGGGTCATGCCAGCTCCTTTCAAATCATTTTGCGCCATTCTCACCCACAAGTGTAGCACAACATCAAGAGCTTTAGGGACCACTACGAAAAGTTAGACTTCCAGTTTTACCTATTGTCCAGAACGTGGAGACAAAATTACCCAGTGTATGGATGTCAAGATTTCAAGTTCCCCCAGCTATTGTTTTACCATTGTCTCTAACTTCACGTTGGCTACACGACAGCAAGTTGTTGAGGCTTCTCACGCCGCCGCACCTCAGACTGAGCGAAGTTTATCGTCGAGCTTTGCCGCCTGAGAAGCACAAGCTGTCTGCGAGATTCAGGCTTAGGAATATTTTCCAAGTTCTTCCTTACTTGGCACCAAATTCTATCAATAAGTTCATTAGCTAAAATTAATTTATGGTTCATAAATACTAAAGTGAATGTTATCATTACACACCGTAGTATTTTGTATATTGTGAATTTGAGGAAATTTTTTGAGACAATTTAAGTGTACGAATAAGACAGTTGAAGTATAAACAGAATTTATGTTCAAACTCTCTTGGATAATCTAACTTCATTGTATAATTTAATTTCTCTTAAATCATTGTACTTTTGAATTTACTTTCGACTTTCCAGTGCATCTAAAATCTGCTGAAATTCTCGGAGAAGATGTACTTAATTTCATGGAATATTTGGGCAGGAACTCCAGTCAACATCCAGAGCTGTGTGTTCACGCCAACATCCAGAGCTGTGTGTTCACGCTGACAGAAACATGCAAGCATGTTTCCAGTATGACACAAAAGCGGGTACCCAACAAAAATAGAAATATCCAGCAAAAAATGTTTTGTTGACACCAATTACACTATTCTCAACTTGCCTATGAAAAGACGGTAATGCGAGTTATCAATGTTTGAAAATAACGTCCTGTAAATGGATGTACATATGTGGCTGCCACAACGCATTTCACAGGTTCCCGTTTTTCTGTTTCCCTCTGTATATTATAATCCATGTTGAAGGTGAATTACGTAGACTTCTTCTTTGTTGCGTATTATATTTCCCTCTCAGAAAAATATATCAACTAGAAGGAGTCAACTGAATTTACCTTCTACATTAATTGATTGATTTACCTGGAAGGGAAATCTTCTAACATCGTATTCCGTTTGTGCGAGCACGGCTCTCGATAAATCTTTGTCCGCGCTGGCGACGTGTAAAACTTTTTAGTGGCACCACCCTCGGTGACGGTGACCGTGACGTCACGGATACTGAACACCCTGTAGTATTATTCTGCTACGGTCTCTTGGCCAATGTTGGTTACGCATCAAATTTTAAATGGGCGAAAATTGGTGGCGTTTGAAATGAACTGGAAATTCGAGGTTCGAATAGTGGTATCCTGTCTACGGGTCTCGGATAACTGAGCTGCGAATATTTATTTTCCAAGGAATAATTTCTGAATAAAAAATCTCTGTGGAATTGCACCAGTCTCGCTAGGATGAATTATTCTCGTGAGACTGTTCAAGAAGCTCGCTCGGCTGAAATGCCGTGAAACCGAGATGAAGCAATTCTAGCCTGATCATGAGTTAAAATAATTTAACATCGACAGTAATAAAATTGAAGTGACTTTTGAGAGAAAATTTATAGGGCAAATTAAGCTTACTCCGTGATACTAAGGTTTTTTAAAAAATATGGACTAATGTCATGTATTTTCAAGTGCTGGCATTGAGAACATACAGAAATGATGGTACAACAACATGTTTGCAGAAGTGTAGAGTGCACCAGTACAAGCAGAGCATTGACGCTGGAAATAAAAACTATCAGAAGTTATTTAGCATCACGGACTAAGCTGAATTTACCCTACTTTCAAATTATTTCTCCTAGCACTGCAGTTTCATAGCAAAGAAATCGCTACAGAATCTAGAAGTGCAGCAAATGTGACCTGTTCACAACAGGACTACACAACGAAAGTTTGCATATATTTACGATACACGAATCGACATTGAAATCACTATGTAACTGTGCACATGGATACTTCATTATATATTTACTCTATAAAATCATTCGAGTATGAAGGCTTCAAAAACAGTCCAGTCATTTTTTGAGAAGAACTTATGACAATGTGGTGGGCGAAGGAATTGATTTCTTCACATCCTATTAACTGAAATTGAGCCAGTCTTATATAATATATATATGACAGCTATGATGTACGTTCACTCACGATACATGGAGATGAAGTTCCACCTTATCAGGGTGAATGGAACAGAAATGTGCAGCTTCTCTTCGTTGCCTTTCTTCTCGGAGATAAGTATCGACCCAAAACCCAAAAGGGAAAAAGGAATAATTGAAAAAAACGCTTGTATTACTAGGTCGCTGCTTGCAAGGAAAATTTATGCGTTAACCCAAACCCGTTGATAGTAACTACTTATCCCTGACCTTTCGTCGACTAGAGATTTTTCTGCTCAATTTATCACGCTTCTTACACATCTTATTTCCTCCCCACGTGAAAATTGTTTCTAAGAAGCCGGGGCGTATTTATCTCCATTATTATCATTTTTACCATCAGTTACAGAAGGCAATGACATAAAAATGTTATGTTTTTCAGGTCTCGAAATTTAAAGCGACAGCCACGATTTAAAAAACAAGTTTACAGCCGCTTTTTCCGTTGTCTTTTAGAAATATGCTCTTTCATATGTTTTAGAAATTCGTTCCAGCCTCCCATGAGCCCGGAAGACGCGTACTCGCAATTATCATCAGACGCCAACCTTCGCATCATGAAGCTCTTGGATTTCTCTTCTTCGCTGTCGGGAAGAAAGAAAGATCAAATTTGGTCGGGTTCAAGAATCTAAGAATCTGTTGGCAGGGGTTAGAGGAGAAGCCAGTTTCCCTTTTCAAGACTGTTGAGATTAGGCTTACGTAACTGCGGCGTTGGGGAATTAGGGGAATTATCGATTAAATTTCTTTCCGGATTCGACACGCACAACCTGGATTTTCTAGACATAAACTGTGTCTCGCATCTGCAGGCGCGGGGGATCCCATTGAAAATGAGCTAATGACGCGCAATGCATCATTCTAAGAGAATGGCGATTGTGATACTATGAATCCTGTTGATCAACTGTTAACAAATGGTCAGTAAGGAAAGGTTATTTGGGGCTATTTTTTACCTAATGGTCTCTATCGTGCGACATGCTTAAAATAAGATTTATTTAGAGACTGCAATTCTAGGACATGAATTTCTGACAACCCACAATGAAAACGTGAAGAAGAGCGACAAAGAAAACTTTCTCTTCCAAACAGGTGGTGAAAACTGGAAAAATATGGCCTTATTTCTGGCCACCAACTGACCGAACTTGTTCACCGAGGTTAGGAACGGGGCCAGGCATGTGGGGACTGGTCAGCGGTCCAGCAACGATTGAATCATCACTGACTTTCCCTCGACTTGAGTCACTCGGAAACTTAAAGAATGAGACGCAGAACGAAATGATGAGCTCTTCGTACCCTTTATGGGTGTGCACACGCTGAGGATCAAGAAGAAAAGAAGCCGTCGTTTCTTGCCGTGATCCACGCAGCTTTCCCGTCTGGGGACTTCGGGTCGAGAACTTCGTTTGCTGCAATAATTTTGCCGCGGGATTCCAACGTTTCTGTCGGTTGGAGCCGCTCTATGAATATTCAGACGAAGTTGGAAAAACAAGTCCCTTAAAAGTGTACCTCCAATTAGCGAATTTTAGTCTTGTACTTTCTCCTGTCTTCTTACGACCTTTTCGTCGCCAGCTTCCGTACGGAAAATATAACCATGCGCATGATTGTCTGTCTGTGCATGTTTGTCGATTCAGCGTTTCCCCAATTACGTTTCTTGCATCTCTCCTTCAGCACGTTTCCTGGAAATGACTGAGCATGATCTCTGTATCAGAAATCTGCATTGCCCCAGTCATCATTCCTCACTATAGCACTGATCGTCCCACTCATTAATACCTGTCGAAATCACATGGAATATCTCCGGCTACCTGTCTATTGGTATACGTTTCAATTTTCTCTGTTGATAATCCCCAACCTCATTGATTTCAATTCATTTAAAGCAATATTTTTCTTCGTCATCGCTTGCCACTGTTTCTGTTTCGAGTTTTTGCCAAAGTGCAACCACTGACATTTAAAGTCTTCTTTTCTGTTCCGGAAAATTTGAGCTTGTTTTATTAATATTCACTCCCTAGTTTTTGGATGGGTTGGGTCCATCAGTCCCGACTCCGGATCGTAAACACGGGCTTCAAGGAACATTAGTCATACTCAGCCTCATACAAATGCCAATGGTTGGTCGAGGCACATTCACCCTGGGACATTGGAACTGACTGCAGCTCCGCAGATGGACCGGATGTCATTCATCAGCTGACGCTCCTCCCCCAACAAAAGCCCCAATCTCGCGGGATCAGGCATGAAGAGTTCAAATTGGACGAGCTGAGAGAGACGTCTTCATTACCGCTGATCAGTGATAGACCATTTGTAAATCTTAAGACATCGTTAAAAAAGTTCTTCCATCGGGTTGGTCATTGCTGCATTTCAAACATTTGAAACTGAATTGGCTCTCCCATTGTATGTTCTCTATGAAACAAAGGTAGTCTTTGTTCCACTCCTGCATTGGTCATAAAATTGTAATTCATATTTTGTATTATTTCAGAACATCTGATTCTAAGATCGATGATATCACACATTCAGATGAATATGCTCCTAATGTATCACAAAATACACGATAAATTTACAGTTTGCCTAATCAGCTATAAATAAATCATAGTACAAATTAAAATCAGAAATACATTGCCGTTCACAGCTCACAATGAAGGAAGGGCATACTAATGAAGCACAGTCGTCCTGCGCAAGGAGCGCCAGATCGGTTCCAGCTTACGTCCGCTCTACCATCGTCCCCGGCATAAAGCGGTATCAACTAGAAGGAGGATCAAATAGCACAGAAAATATTTATATCACAAGAAGCAAATGAGAAGATAAAATGGTTCGCAGGAACCGATTTAGCGCTCGATGCGAGGGACGACTGTACCGATATTCGTGGGTTGAATTCACAATTGTGTTTCCAAGACAATGTCGCTGCGTACAAACACGGGTCGCAGCGCAGTCCCCGAGGCTGCCGACCTTATTCGGGGGCATTCGGACCTACGGGCTGCACACAATAGAAGTTCTATGTGGTGGAGTATTGCGTTTATTGTGTTATAGAAGCGTGTCTGTGTCGCTGGAAACAATGCATGTTACTGGTTCCGTCACTGAACATCGAATTAGCAACAAAATGGGACCCGCCTTAGGAAGCGCTGTGTGTGGTATTAACATGTAATAAATTGTGGAATGGGGTCGAACACTGCGTGAAAGTCGGATTGAAATTGATTTTGCTCATAGAAAGCGCTAACAATAGAGCGTCTTCAGCTTTCAGTCTGTATTATTTTAATATTCGAAACGAAGCGGCGGAAAGCTCAGCTGTAGCTTCATTTGAGCTAGGATACGTGGACCACTGGTACGTACCATTGGGCCAATTTTCGTTGAAATCTCGTGCAGCACAAACGTAGAGACCCGCTGCTACTCCATCACCCTCGTAGTTTGTGCTAGGAAAGTCGAAATGAATTGTAGTTATTGATGGTAAATAAAGTGTAGTTATTGCTGAATTTCTGGTTGAGTCGAAATGAATTGTAGTTATTTTGAGACCCAATTCTGTGGGTTTTTGTAGCCTCTTCATTAGCTCATACCACACCCAACTTAATCTTCGTCCTTATTTTTTAACGCTATATTTCTATTCGATGAAACCTCCGTTGACTATTAATCATGACAACTTTTATTCAAATTTACCTCGATAAAAAGTACTCATTCTGGCCCATAGGATGCTCTATCGATTTTCCCATTACTTTTGTGACCCTTGATGCACTAAAGATATTTTAGGATCTGTGATTATCTAGTTTTTAAAGCGCCATTGATTTGGATTAAAAACTTCAGCGACAGGATCTCGAATGCAAATCTCGAATTAAGATGGATTTAGTTTATAATTACAGCCTTTTTAGAGCCTTGCTTTGTTGAACTCTGCCATCAATATGATGAATTATGGGTGTCATAAAATGTACTTTGCAAGTGTAGTTTAATAGGTAATTTTCGTCTTTATCTAGAGATAGAACTTCTCGATTTCTGAGTATTCAAGTGTACTGGAATTCGATCATGCAACCACAAGGCCGTGCCTATGCTACGGAGCACGTGACATGCATGAATGAGCATTCACTAAAATCTAGGGACGTCCATCGTGTTCTTTTTTTCCTCTGAGAAAGTAAGGGGTGTTCAAAAAGCGATACCCCTGCTGGGTCCCGGCACTTTGATGAAAATGAAAGCTCTCCATACGAAGAAAAGTCTGAGAATCTCTCGAAAGAGATGATTCAATCGAAAATAAAAGTTGATGTCGTGACGCAGCCCCGCTTATTTCAAACGGTAATTGCTGTTGTCAATGTAGTGTTGTGCTCAGGTATCGCTTTGCAAGAGACGAAAATTTACGCTTCCGCGATTTTAAATTATGGTTCAGTAAAGGGCAAGCAGTCAAACTCCCTTAAGCAGAGTTGCCGAAAAATATTCAGATTATGAAACGACCGCATGCAGCTGTGCAGCCGTGAATGAGAACAGGATGGGTGTGGTGTGAATACATTGCAGAAACTAGAAAGCCCCGTCGAAAAAACTAGAACACAGCACTTCAGCTTGCAACTCGAAATGTTGTATTCACACGACAGATGGGCAAGCCAAACCCATCTCTGGTCAAGACAGCTACAGCGCTTGGCAGTTTCTCTTCACGAGTCAAAAGTTTCGACTGGTTCGTCTCTAATAAGAACAGCGAAATTGCATGTGGACTTGCGTGCTTTGATGAAATTGCCCCAAGATAGTCATGAACGACAGCTGAAACTGTGTATCGGCGAGGCAACAGTGCAGTTGCAACTTTTTTTACGGGGTCACAGAAAAGGTTTAGTCGCCAGCCAAGCAAATAAAGACGAAATGATGGTCGTCGCTTCACACTAGAAAACTGTTCGATCTGCGTTTACGACTTCACACAATTGATGTGGGTATTTTCTCCCCACCACTTGGGGATGCTGTCCCAAGGCTCTATGTAGAATCTTCGGCCTCTAATCTGTTGAAAAAAATTCAGGTTCATTATGGGAGAAATCAGTGAGCCCTTTCTTTGAACGCAAAGAATCTTTGAAGCAAAGATTCATGTTCTCATTACTGATTCACAGATCTTTTTTGTGTTTCTTAAAATAAATATTAATTCGTACAGCGTGAAGCAAAACCGTTCGCATTATTTCGACTACATCATGCATTAATTTTCCTGTTGTTGAACATCGATGCGTGGTAGCGCAATGTTAAAAAATATGTCCAAGCTCATTTCATGAGAGACACGAGCTTTTTTCGCAAGAACCAAAATTCATTTGTTCACGAAAGTTACCCAAAGTTAAAAAAAATCAGGAGACCAACGAAAAACCCGCTTCAATAAAATTTAAAATTGATGCAGGAAAGCGACGTTAAAGCTTAACATATACATTCAATTTCTGAATACTTGAATCCTTAACACATTCAATAGAAATTCGTACTTGCACCCCATCGCAGGTCCGTAATGAAGGCAGAACCAGCCTGTGAGCGTCACTTGTTCGAAATGTTAAGAGTGAGACGAACTTGTTCTCTCAAACACAGTGTAGCAAAAGATGCCTTATAATCAAGTTTCGCAGCGGCTGTTAGACGTAGCTAATACGCAGTCGCCCGTGTCAGAGAACATGCTGCGGCGCATAATGATGGCCAGTAGAGACGCATAATGATCATCTCTGCTATATGACTAAAAAGAGGGGTTTTGCCCTCGTAGTGCTGGAGAGAAAGTAAGACCCGTAAAATAAGTAGTAGTTAACTATTAAAAAATTCGTGCATGTTTTAACTATTAACATGCACTCATGCACTGTGAAATTCCAATCTATACTAAAACACAGTTGTTGCTTGCTTGGTCCAACCAAGTATTTACCGAACTGTAATCAAGTAGTTTTCTCCTCTGTCACGCTTATAAGGATTTAGATAGGAGAAAATTCTCGGGTCCGTTTTTCTAAACTAATAGAGACTGTCAGATAAGGCAGTCCGTATCAGTGATAATGAAAATAACATTATTTCATCCCAGAGTAACCGTAAATAAAACTGCATCTTAAAATTTATTACCATTTGTCCCACCATTATTGGCGATGAGCGTCTAGTTCTTCAATGTTAACTACCTCATTAGGGCTCGGTAACATTACTCTATTTCACAAAGGCGCTCTAAATCAGCTACATCGTTGAAACCTTCATAATAAGCCTTCCGTGCATCCGATGATTTGCTGGGTGTGGGAAAGCTGTTCTGCACATTAGTTATATTTTCATGAAAGATAGAGCTCACGATGGTTAATGAACACCTCTGCTCGACCGGAGGGATCCCGTACACCATATGGCGCATGTTCTGGGGCGCCATTACAGGACCGCTCGTCCAGACGACGCAGGCGCTGGCGTGACGCAGACCATAGCCCTGTGAGGTGTCCCGGTGTCACCATTGAGTCATACGTTCATTTCACTTTTACATTACTCTGACATAAACTTCATTTCACTTTTACATTACTCTGACATAAACTTCATTTCACTTTTACATTACTCTGGCATACACTTCACTCCACTCCTACATTACTCTGGCAAACTTCATTACATTTTTACATAACTCTGACATACACTTCATTCCACTTTTACATTACTCTGACATACACTTCATTCCACTTTTACATTACTCTGACATACACTTCATTCCACTTTTACATTACTCTGACATAAACTTCATTTCACTTTTACATTACTCTGACATACACTTCATTCCACTTTTACATTACTCTGACATACACTTCATTCCACTTTTACATTACTCTGACATAAACTTCATTTCACTTTTACATTACTCTGACATAAACTTCATTTCACTTTTACATTACTCTGACATACACTTCATTCCACTTTTACATTACTCTGACATACACTTCATTCCACTTTTACATTACTCTGACATACACTTCATTCCACTTTTACATTACTCTGACATACACTTCATTCCACTTACACATTACTCTGCCACACTTCATTCCACTTCTACATTACTCTGGTAAACTTCATTCCACTTCTACATTACTCTGGTAACTTCATTCCACTTCTACATTACTCTGGCAAACTTCATTCCACTTGTACATTACTTTGATACAACCTTAACACGTTAACCGCCATTCTCCACACAGGTAAAATGACATGTCGACAAATATCTCGGTCGTGAATTTCAAAATGAAGGAATTTGTTTCAACAAATTTGGTTGTCCCATCGATTTTCCTTTTAATTTAAATTAACATATAAGAGTGATAACCACAAAGTTCATGACAACTTGAAAATTTGTATTCATATATTTTACTGTTTTGGCTAGGTTAGGTTAGGTTAGGTTAGATGACTTATTTGGAGATACTTGGAGATGTTTGGGCCCCTATGCCCTGGCCACACTGGGGTACCGCCGCTTTGTGTGCATGGTGTGCCTTCGCAGATCTAAGAGCTTTTGAATGAGGCCGTTTCTCTCTCTCGTTTGACGATAGTGAGGCAAGGGAAGCCTATTAGGCATAGTTTGTAGAAAGTTATCCAGCTTCGTCTTGAAGACGTCCAGGGAACCATCGAATTCTCTCAGGTCTTTTGGCAGAGAGTTGAAGAGTCTGGGTCCCATTACGGAGAAGGACTGTTCACATATATGGTACAGGTGGCGGTCAACGTGTTGACTTCTCATTTACGTTATTCTGATTTAACCTTAATTTCATTTCTACATTACTCTAACATTAATTTAACGTTACTTTAACAGCACGTCAACATTGCTTGAACGTCACTTCAACAAACTTACATTCCTCTTTCAACATCAGGTAACCAATGTAACGCGAGAAGGAACTCACAGTTGACTTAATCATGTTCCTTCCGTTGAAGCATTCATTCTAACACTAAATACCCAACAAAAACAAAATGTCAGGCTACTGCGGAGAATCAATTGAAGCTATGAATGGTTAATTGAATTTGCGAGTCCCTCATAGAAACCTCAGTCTCAGTTTTCACTTGGTTTGGTAGAACATGCGAATTGGGAACACATTTGAAAACAATTTGCATGATAGATGATGACGCGCCCCGTGGCCCAATGGTGATGAGTTCCGCTCACAACGGGGAAGTCAGGGGTCGAGTCACAGCTGCGCAGAAGGATTTTTGCTGAACAACGGAGTGCTTCCCATGGAAGATGCTCAAAACTCACGCGCCTCACATCCTAGCGCATCAGGAATTATGGGCCGTTGAAAACCCAACGGCTTACTTGATGTCAACTGTGTTGGAATAAATAAAATTTAACGTTTATTTCCAAGTCCCGGGCTCACAGTGTTAAGAACTCAAGATGGGCCCGTGGGTTGTGGGGTGTTCACAAATTGCTAACTTATTCCCCACAAATTTATGAACAAAAAGGAAGCCCCTCTATGAAAGTACTTTACGGATAAAAATTTCATTACTAATTTTCATGTTTTAGTTCGTATAAATACCAAAAAGCGTACTTTATCTTCTGTTATTCACTATTTGTTATTTAGAAGGTATGAAAAAAGTTCGATTTCATTCGTACTCAATAAAAATTTAGTACAATGTAGTAATAACAAGTAAGGAATCAAATTGAGACATATTTATAAAAAAGACGTCGGTAACCACGAATCCTTTTCAACCACTCTCAAGAGGATCCTCGAAGCTAACTCACAGACGGCTTGTGGTCACGAGTGAATATTTTAAAGCTTTCGCCCCCGAGATTGTGGTTTATTCTTCTCGCCAACTTAGCGGGAATCTCGCAGATCACTCAAGTTGGTCGTCGCTAATGTTTGCTCGCGCCAGCATCTCAAAGTTGACAATCCTACATTGCTCGAGTATATTACGCTTCAAGTAAGTTCCAGCATAGGTTACCGCCAGAAATCAATTCAGCCTGTGTATTCACATTGTTGAAGAGATGATGTCAGCATTTTGTTTCTCCATGATGCTTAATCATCTCCATAAATTTCGAAACGATTTAACGGTTCAGTAAGCGTAATACATAGGTGCTACGGTTCTGTCAGTTCAATGTCATTCAATGAGACATAGTGCGTTGCTCTAGTCTAAGAACTATAGAAGGTTGAAAATAAAATGAGTCTACTTCTCTGCGATTTAGCTCAAGGTACATAACCTAAAAAGAATGCACACATGCCTAACTATGATCTAGAATTTCAATACCTGGCATTTACGAGCAAGAACCGAGTTCTTGCTCGTACTTCAGACTTAGAAATTTCGCAGACGACAGAGTTTCAATATTCTTCGAAGTTAAAATTTTTAGCTTCGCGAAAGCCTCGTCGGGGAAATCCAGAGCGCTGAGCCCGATCCCCCCGCCGCGTTAAGCCACGCAGCGTCACCGTCAGATGATATTCATGCGCACCGAATTGTGGCATCAGCTCGTCAACACGCGCATGAGGGGCAGCATTCTCTTCAGTGTTCTATCGTCTCTCCCCTTAATATCGCAAATTTAGTTCAACACTTTGCCTCCGGAGTGGGTCATATATGGTACACGCGGTCATCTAACCTAACCTAACCAAAGCACTATCGTGTATAAATACGAATTTTCAAGTTTTCTTCAAATTTGTGCTCATCAATCGAATAAGCTAGTTCTGATTAGAAAGAAAATAAATAGAGAAACAAAATTGTGAAACCAAAATCCATCGTTTTTAAATTCACAGTAGAGATATTTGTCGGCATGTAATTTTGCCTGTGTGGAAAATCGTAGTCAAAGCGTTAAAATAGCGTCATATACCCTGGAATGGTAACCCCGGGTTTTTCATACCCTTGAGGTTGCCTATCATTTTTTCCTATGGATTTTAAGACTAAGAGTCTCTCCTTCACGGCTTAGATTCAGGGTAACCATTCCAGGGTTAAAAAAAACTTGAATTTGTCGAAGGCTTCAGCTACATTTGAGTTCAAGCAATGTGTAGTCACAAATGAAGTGTCGACGCAATGCTGTCGTTTAGACAGACCATAAACTCCCTTCCCAAGTACAGCTCGCAAGACCGTTGCAGCGCATTTGATCACCGATTCCTCTTTATTTGCTACACCCACATACCAAGAATTCAATTCTAAGCTCCTTGGACCCTTTATCAATCCAAAGCTTAACCCTCTCTGGACTAGAATGTGGTATTTGAGCTACTTTTCCTTATAATTTAGGCCACAAACTTTCGAAAGCATTCCACGGGTATTGTTGCTGGTACACTTCGGACAGGACAGGTTTACGACTGCATTTAATAGCACATCTTTCAGTGAAAGGCCCTCTTCGGCCGTCGCTCTCTAGCCCTACAGGGTTCGGTAGAAATCATAACAATACAGAGTGTCTTAAGGCTTGAAATGCAGTAGAATTTGTAAGCTTGTAAACCGATCACAGTAGAGCTTGTGCAGCTACTTGGGTAATTGCGCGTATGTTCATACACAAGCCTTGACTGGAGATGGGTGTGATATTTTGGAAAAGACGTAAACATAGTACTTACTTTAAAAAAATTTAAAGTTTGAAAGCCACTGCTGTATTTTTAAAGCATTGTTCGCGCATACTAACTATAATCAAATACTTTAATTAATTGAATGCGCATACATAGTGAAGTGAAACTCTTGAAGTGAGCATTACATTACGTGACTTTTTAAATGTTAACCCAAGCCTAATGATTTCAAAATCCATTACGATCTGCGTTCGCTGTAAAAAGGTTTACGGGATTATGAGATGACGAGTAGAGAAGACGAAGAATCTACGCGAATAGAGATGTATGTGCAGAAGAATTTAGGGCATAGGACTTGGGTAGCAGCCCAAGAATGGACC
This sequence comes from Orchestia grillus, assembly GCA_014899125.1. Taxonomy (NCBI): domain Eukaryota; kingdom Metazoa; phylum Arthropoda; class Malacostraca; order Amphipoda; family Talitridae; genus Orchestia; species Orchestia grillus. The sequence goes on along the minus strand of VOMN01050896.1, from coordinate 4,178 downwards.
ACTTGGCTCATTTCTGTTGCCATTTGTCAGTCTACTGGGATGTTCGGCCTCAAAATTTTATATAAGTGCTCGTCACTCCTAAGGGGCTTCCATGTTAACCGTTTTCGGAACCCTGGTGAAAGAAGTTGTAGTAAGGAGAGCAGCGCTTTGGTAACTCGGACTATCTCGCCCCGAAAGAGAAGGGACCATTTAGTATCGATTGTGGAAAACGGGGAATCCATGCACAAAGTGTGTCCTCACACAGGATCCCTTTCGCATAGAAACCGTAAGTTAAGAAGAAAAAGGAAGAAAATCTAATGAATAATTAGCGAAGAAGGCAGGAAAATGGAAAGAAGCAAAGTGAGTACAAAAGCCTGAAGTCCCGGAGATCTGGCCATAGATTAGGTAACCTAACAGTGCCCCCTAGGAACGCCAAGCAGTCACCAAAGCATAAGATAGGCAGGCCTGGCAAACCTAGTCCATAACCTAGTGCCTATCCTATGCCCCCTAAGCGGTGAGCTCTATTAGAGCAGCCCACGGGGACCACAGGAGCTCCCAGTTAAATCTGAGCTTAAAATTGTGCTGTAGTCAGACGATAATTCTAAATATTCTTCCGCGCCAACCGCACAACCCGCTGCTAATTATTGCATCGGGGAGGTAGAGAGTATGAGGCTTTTGTGTCCTAGGCGAATTTCAGAAATGTAACCAGCAATCTCTGAAAAAGTTACGCTACTAAATAAGCCTATGAATTATTCAAATCACGAACCTGGTCTACAATGCGTTTAAAAATCTCATGTACAGTACAAGAAGTCGTAAACAGAGATATAAATTTGTAGTTTTTGATGTCAGACACTTTTGGAATTTGAATGGATTTGTACCCGTCTCACGCAAGCGAGAGAGGTAACGTAGGAGCTAAAAAGCACTTCTCTCCCACTCTGGTAACCCGTCAGTCCGACGCGGGCAGCGAGGCACTCAATAAAACGAAAGGGGAAATTACCAAGTCTCTCCTGTCAGTGCATGGCCATCACTGACAAGCATAAAAATCATTCCCACGGAGCCACGGTCCGTCGGTAGTTCAATAATATATTTTCATCGGTAAGTTATTTATCATTATTTTTTATCCGAATTACGAACGCGCTTGTCTGCAGAGAGAAAATGTTACATTTACTATGAAGGGTTTGGCTCATGAAGCGAGAAACAAAAGTGGTTATCTAGCAGTTTGTGACTGCTTATCTCAAATTTCTCTGTCTTTTGGAACTTGACGCGACGAAATTTCTGCCAAAGGCTATTTGAATAATTCAAGAGCTAATGTCCGCCCTGTCGTTGCCGCATTTCATCGTGATAATAGTGCAATAAATTCCAAAACGATGATGCACCGACGTGCCTCATCACGCGACTAACGAGAACAAACATCTGTTCGAATCCGAAAGCGTAAAGGAACGCTAGAGGAAGCAGCTCTAAAATCAGGTCTGGCTGAATATATTTCGCGATGCACACGAGATGCTGTTCCCAGGCCCAGGTTCAAAAGAGGAATAGGTTTTACAGGAGTGATTCAAAGCACACCTTAAGGTTCAAATAATGTGGCATTTGTCCGATTTAGATAAGTTTAATCTGTAATAAGAAGAGACTATATCTATCAATAGTCACAAAATAATACTCATACAGCAATAAATTTCTATTATTCTTTCTAAATACGAGTGCACAGCTAGTGCAGGACAGGAAAGTAAACGTTACAAAAGAATGATTTACTGAAGACCTACAGGAACATTCACTGGCCAAAGAATGCAACGTGTTCGGACACTCGGAGGTAACTGTACGGCCAATTAGATGATGAAAGAGCTAAAAGTGACGTAGAGATCTCAGCTTAACGGTAATGAAAGAATGTCAGACCCCCACTGAGAGCTGCCAGTGGTGAGGACACACAGCACAAGATAGTCCAGAGCGAGTTTCGTTTCCTTTGAAGAAAAGTTTTTGCGTAAGTATTAAATAACGTCCACCTCCGACTCGTCAGCCCTGGTCGTAAGGCAAGAAATAAGTTTCTGCTTTCAATTTTAATTATAGGTCAACACTCGAAAGAACTAACATACACTATAGTGAAATTAAGTTTGAAGTGCTACCCAAGTGAATCTTCATCACCTTGAAAGTTTTTTGACGAACTCGATCGCAGTACTTTCTTCAGAAGTTTGATATTTTAGAGATCACCGAACTGATTATTAGTACACAATATTTCAGAGCTCAAGGAGCGAATGAAAAGAATATTAATAGAAGATTATTTAAGTCTCATTGAGCTGATCAAGTAAATATTTATATTTAAGATTTTAGGGCTCACTGAGCTGATCAAGTGAATATCAATAAATAATTTTTCAATTTTCACTGAGCTGATCAAGTGAATAGTAATACTTCACAGCACTCGTTACGAATAGTAGTGCTCCAAATGCCCTGCATCCTAATGAATAGTTTTGACGGAGTGCCTCTGCGTCAGGTCTCCCTCCCAATGCAACTAATNGTGGCCCAGGGTGCCAGAGCCACTTAAGTGCTGATAAATTACCCGATAAAAGTTCAGCGAAAAAACCCGGGGCTGCCAGACTTTGTTACGAGTGATGTGTAGGCCACAAATTTTGAGCAAGGCATTTCTAAGTCAATGAGAGTGTTTTTGTTAAGCAAAACACATAATATGCAGGAAATTCGTAAACAAAATTTTGCCTCTCAAACTGCAATTGGTTTGAGCTCTGGCTACGCGCGGACCTGCCCAGACTCTCGGAGGTAACCGAGCGCCAGTCGTTAGAGTGCGGAGGTCCTGAGCTGCATCAGCAGTGCGATCTAAATTACAGCACTCCACACACACGCTCGCTGCGCTTGAGAAAGCAACACAGAAATGCCTCTGTAATTCCGCCGCTTCTATGTTTTTGTGAAATTAATTCAGCATGGAATTGCCATTCGCGACGTTTGATATTCGTAAACGCAGCGGCTAAGAGCGCGAGGGAAGAAAAAGGGGAAGTTTGCTTTGAAAGAATACTTTCACAAATACTTCAAACTCGCAGCACTCGAGACTCATGCGCTCAGATTTTCAACATGGTGACCTATGGTGGGAACGGCTGCAGGCAGCTCTTTCTCAGTTTTCTCCGCGCCATAGAACCAGTAACTGCTTCATGAAGTTTTTACCCAGTTCGGGTTGATAAATCTGGGGCTTCATTTATTCTCTTCATAATGAGATCTTACCTTGTGAGGGGTTGAACACTCGTGCAAATTTCAACAACGTCGTCCGTCTTTCGCTCAGAACTTTCAGCCCTGTACGGGTGTGAGAAGGGTTCTCTCTCGAAGGCTGTTGTGATGCGCGCTGAATATTTGCCGAGGGTCATGTCCACTTAACGAAGCCGCCCGCCGTATCTGCAGCTTGAGCTGCTTTCTACTGCGGGAGGGCAGGACTCGGGCAGGCAGGAAGCCATTTGCTGCCTGCCGAGATAACGCTGACCGAGTCATCTTTAAGCAGTTACGGCAGCAGTGAAACTGATGGCACAAATTTCTCAAGATTCCAATCTAATGAATAACAGCACCGCTACGATGGTCGAGATGCAAAGCAACATGGAAATGAACTATGGGAATCCGTGGGTTAAAAAAAATGCGACGTTTGTGGCAATGAATTGTTTGTAATTGTTTTGAAATTGTTTGAGATCGCTAGCTCGTTAATTGTAATTTTGGAGTGGGTTCTGGGTTCTTCCTGAGGTTCGAGTTCTTTTAGTTATGTACTGAGTTGTGCAGAGGTTTTTACTGCAAGAAAGTCGCTAACGCTGAAAGCAATGCGTTAAAAGCGATTTAATCTTTGAAGCCAGCGGTGCAGACGTCAATGGGAAATAAAAAAAAATCAATGCTTAGAGGACTCAAGCTCTTAAAGGAGTAGCTCTGGAACGTATAAGGTCGAGTTTCAATGGAATACAAAGATAAGGCGGTGAAGAGAGAATAACTTTGGTGACTTGAATGTATGGTGAGATATGCGAGATGCGTCATTAATTCACTTTGATATCACCGTGAGAGGCATGACGCATCGTCAGGATGCAGTACACGTGACTTATTATCCGAGGAAACGTGCAGTGAAGAAAACAGGAAAATGCGATCCGCCATTCCTCGAAACCAGCCCTGCCACGCAGCACGCACCAGCACCGGCCACGCAGCACGCACCAGCACCGGCCACGCAGCACGCA
>VOMN01050895.1:0-15749 GCA_014899125.1 Orchestia grillus | reverse complement strand
TTCCCTAACAATGGAACCTGAGAGTCTTTCAACTATTCGTTCCTATATACATATATTTGTATAGTTGGCATTCGAATTCTGCCTCTAAGTTTCATTGTTAGGAATCATTCGAAGAGTGTAAATATAAATTAAAGCGCACTGCAGCTCTTGCAATGCTTTTAATCCTCAGCTAAAAGCCGTCAGCTTGGAATACCGCGAGCTTAGATTTTTTATCAGCTGCCTCTTATTCGCCTCCAGTGATCTGTAGTTTGTTGGGAAAAATTAGGTGCTGTATTTACGAGCTTTCGCATCTTTGGTTCTGATATTCCATGGAACATTTTTCTACGGACTCTAGCATTTCACGAGATACGGAAATGATTTTTGCATGAGTGTTGTCTGCTGTAGCACGCATTTTATTAAACACTTGTTATATTTTGATGGGAGTGTTGCTGTTTGTATCTTGACATGGTAGCCTGACTTCAAATGAGCAGCAGGTCTTAGCTCTGAGTTTTTTTTTGCTTATGCGTCCAGTGGTGTCTTTTTTTTACGTACTCGCTGTGACTTTTTAGTTTTCCTATCTCATTTCTGCGTGAAATTTCTACTAATCTCACGTAAGTAACATATCATGTACGGAACCAAGATTTCGAATGGTTGACCCTCTGTTATCCACTGTTTTTTGGTACTGTAAAATCTTTAGTCAATGAATCCAGTTCACACTTCCACACTTAATAAAGCGCAACTTACAAGGGAAATTGGCGTAAGTGTAAAAAATACAAGAATAATAATGCGTTGATATCAGCAAGGGGCCAAACTCAAAGCAAACATCTAACGTTATACCAAAATTTAGGCTTGAATTAAAATTGGCTAACATTTTACTTCGTTTATCTGAAAGTAGAGTAGATCTTACTCCTACTCGTATCTTCACGTGAAAGACTGGCTAATCACCTAGCACTTCAAAACAGTAAAAATGCACAAAAGCAATACTTTCCTTGAAGAGTAATAACTCGATATAATTACCGTACGTATTTTGGCCTTGTTTTTGTATGAAGAGCGAAGTGACGCACACTCGTAGCATCAGGTTCAGGTTAGCAATACTTTAGAGACACCAACGAGCATGTCGCCTCGTGACGACACACTACCACTCGCTGTTAATTAATAGCAGGCACTCGGGGTAATCCGAAGTCCTCTCACTTGAGGGATGACTTCCGTTAGAGCGGCCGACTATTCAGTTCAGATGCCGTATGATAAATGAAGAATTTTGTTAAAGTTTGAGCAAATTCGTGTTGCTGGCCATACAGGGGCCTGATTCATGAGCTGATCGGTTGGAATTAAAGGCCCGCGTGAGGGCGTGCTTTTCACCTTATTTCTAGAAAAGGGATTCATTGAGTAAAGGATTTGCAGCCGTTGTTCAAGTGTAGAGAGTGAATGAGATTTAGAATGATTTTATTACACTAGGCTGGGATTCATGATTGACGCTTTTTAACAATGGCTATTGTTTGAAATTGTGAAATGAAACTCTTATATATCACAATTACGGGTAAAATGTAAAAAATGATTTCGATTTATGCTAGTAATTTTTTACGTTTTAGAATCATTTTTCAACATAGAAACGTTCCTAGTAACTTGGAGTTGATGCTACTGACGCCATAGACTAAAGCCGTCTCTTATTTACATGACAATATGAAATTCGGCTTCCAAATTTTCTCCAGTTAATTAATTTTTGCTTCAATATGCTTCATTTTATGAGTGCTTCTTGGTCCACTTGGGTGGTACGGGACAGCTCAACTCTGAGACAATTAGAATGGCTTTACATTGTGGCCAGAATTAAGAAAACATCCTGATATCCGGTAATTACTTCGAAAATGAATCGATGCAGTCAGAAATCTTAATAAACGCCACTGGTGCTGACTCTGACTTCTGTTTCGGCAGAGACTGAGCAATGCTGAAAAACCGCGGCATTAATCAGAGATTTGTCTCAGTGTTGAGCTGCGCGAATGTTACGAAATCACACGTTAATTCCGGAGCCGTCCCAACCTTAAGTTACGGCAAGTTTTAGCAATGCCGTTTTTGAGCTGCGCTACGCTGATGGCGAGCGAACCTTTCTTTAGGTGAAACTCATTTTGAGCTGCAGTGATGTTTGTCTGTGGAGACGTATCGTTACTTCAAATTTGAATTTAGTGACGTTGATTATGTCAGTGTTGAGCTATAAAAGTGCAGGGCAACACCTATGTTGGGCAGTGCCTGCATTCAGCAACATGTGCATCAATTTCAGTAGTTGGAACATAACCCCGCGCTCCCTTTTCCAGATGATCCTCAACTGGCTGAACGCCTCGTTTGCCATCCTCTTCGCCGTCGAGATGTTCCTAAAATGGATAGCTTTCGGCTATGTTAAGTATTTCTCCTCAGTCTGGACGATCTTGGACTGCTTCATCGTCATGGTTTCGGTCTCGAGCCTCTTCGTGAAGCAGGACAATTTGATCGCGCTCAGGAGCCTGCGCACTCTGCGAGCGCTGCGGCCGCTCAGGGCCATCTCCCGCTGGCAGGGCATGAAGGTAAATTCCTTCTGCGCCGAAAATATCTCTTGAAGTATTTTCATGCCTTGGGGAGAACACAACCATTGAAATGAATGAAGAATTCTAAGCTTTGGTTGTCCGCCAACGATGAAAGGCAATCGATATTCATCGACGCCATTTCTGGTATTCCTTGAGGGTCGTAATTGGCAAGCGTTTGATCTAATTCAAATATATTCAAAGATTCATGTGCTGCAATTCCTTTATCTCAAATTTTCGAGTTCGCAAATCACGGTCTACCCTCACGCGGTTTTTATTCTACCGCAATCTCCGTTGATTGCAGATCGTCGTGAACGCTCTCATGTATGCCATTCCGTCCATCTTCAACGTGCTTCTGGTGTGCCTGGTCTTCTGGCTCATCTTCTCCATCATGGGCGTGCAGATGTTCGGAGGGCGCTTCTACAAGTGCGTCAACGACATGGGCGACCGACTTCCACTGGAGGTAATCAATTGATGTTAATGTCTTTTTACATATTCTTGGCACCCGAAAACAGAATTTCGAATTGAGTTTATTGATATTTAGGGGGTGATATCTCATGCCCTGATACCTCCCACAACAGAAGCAAGAGTGCAACACGTGCGAGACATGACAAATAAACCTAAAATAGAGCGAAAAAAGCGAATGTAAGAACGATGCAAGTTTCAAGCGCGTCCAGAACATTGTGCAATATAGACGGACACCTTCATTTATTTGCTTCAATGAACTCTTATTTGGTAGCAGGGTGGTCAAAACAGCTTAATGCTGAGCTTAATAAAAGCGTTGTATCCAGGACGGATTTGAGTTTGCAGGGGTATTAGACTGTAGTTAGCTTACGTGGCATTTTATGTGCGCTAAATTGTGGAACTGGGCTCGGAAGGACGAATGATGGAAATTGTACGGGTTTTACGCGCTGAAGTAGACATGAAGAACGGCAGACAAGAAAAGTCTCTTTGTGGGATTTCCGTATCTACAAACGTACAAGTGAGCTTTCAGGCTTTGTACGGCTTGATAGTACATAATGTACGTACGAATTTATGGAGTACTATTCCTCATTACGTTCGGAATTGAAATTTCATTCTATTCGTTTAGTTTGTCGATGAATTTGTGTCATTTTACCAGTCAAAAATTATATATTCAGACATTTATGTAACTAACATGTGTAATTGCACTCCTTACTCTGATAATACAAACTAAATAGAGCTTCGTCAGATCTCGTGTTACAGGTACGAGTTGTGAAAATGAAATAAATGCATTATTGCACCGTGAAATTTTCTGCAAAACTTTGTCCCACGTCTGCGTTGGTTAGGGGTAACAAAGTCACCTCATTACAGATCGTCAAGAACAAGACGGAATGTCGCCAGAACAACTACACGTGGGTCAACAGCAACATCAACTTTGACCACGTGGGCTACGCCTATCTTGCACTTTTCCAAGTCGTGAGTACATAATGATGAACGGTAGCTTAATAATTTCAAGTCACCTTTGTGTACATGCATCCAAGCTTCAGTGAACCAATATTACCTAGAATTGTTAATTTTGGTTATTCTCATCTGAACAACAGATACGTACTACCTCTCCCTGTACGTATTCTCTCGTCTCTGCTATGTTCAACACTCGACCCCTCAGGGAGCGCAGGATAGGCCATAAACAACAGCGTTAGGTTTGTCTATCCTTTGCTATGGGGACCGCGTCCCCAGGGGGATGCTCTCAGGTTACTTCAGCTTTAGTGAGGCCTTCGGGACTCCTATCTATCGAGTCCACTTTACTTCTTTTTTATTTTTATGCTGTCTTTTCTGACTATTCTTATCTTTCCTTCCTCTTCCTTCTTAACTCAGTGTGCCCCTACGCAAGAAATCTTGCGAGGTAGCACACCTGTGCATAAATTCCACGTTTCCTGAAGTCCATACTGTATAGTCGCATCTTTTTATTATCTTTGGACCACATTTCATGTAGATAAGGCGCTTTAAACTAACTAGTCATCTAATTCAATGTTGAACCTTCTGAGTGCTGCTGGGACCTCTCGGTCCCTGCTCAAAATTTTCTCCGTGCATTAATACCGTCAAAATTTTTCCCGTGCCACAATGCTATTAACACTTTTTCCCGTGCCACAATGCTATTAACACTTTTTCCCGTGTAACAATACTATTAACACTTTTTCCCGTGCCACAATACTATCAACATGTTTTCCCGTGCCACAATACTGTCAACATTTTTCGAGCCATTGGACCATCTGGACTCCTTTGGAACGCCAGGTGAGCGACGCTTTTGCACATTGTTAGACACAAACGAAAAGATTGTAGAAGTTTAATAAATAACTTCAACAACCATTTACGCGTTCAGAAGTCAAATGGTTGTTCAATCCCTCAACGCCTTTAAAATGCCCGTATAATATTCACCCTTCCCTGTGATTTTTACGTTAGTTGAGCACGTTTACGAATCCGCTTACATTTCCTGAAAACTTTAGTGAATATTGTCTTTGATTGGTTGTGGTGCTGCGTTGATGAAATACTGACGGACACAATGTGCTGCAGGCGACGTTCGAAGGCTGGATGGAGGTGATGGCAGACGCGGTAGATTGCCGCGGTATCGACCTCCAGCCGGACAGAGAAGCCAACAAGTTCGCCTACATTTACTTTGTGATCTTCATCGTGTGCGGCTCGTTCTTCACGCTAAATCTCTTCATTGGTGTCATTATAGATAACTTCAATGCCCTCAAGAAAAAGGTGAGTCGTCTGTCATGCCGCAAGCTTTCGACGAGACATTGCTAAAGTTTTTCTAACACGTAGTTTAAAGCAAAAATAATCTGGATTCTGCGCAAAAATTTCGTCCTGGTTGAAAACGCCTCTTCGGCAGTCTTTCTCAATCGTTTTAAGTCCGCTTCTCGCTTCAGGAATTGCATACACTGAAATATCTTCAATTTCTTTTGATAATTCGAATAGCGGAATACTAATTCGTCTGATTTTGTCGTACACTTAAGTAACTTTGTGTCGATTAATACTGCTATACTGTACTGCTGTTTCTTTGTCGTCTTTACGTTCTTGTGTTCATGTGCCTCCTTCGTTCGTATCTTTAGTTTCCTTTTCCTCCGTGTTTCAATGTCGTGGTCCTCCTTGCCTCCCTCTTTGTGATCCACTTAATTACCATAGCCCTGTCACATGCACGACCACACACAGCAGGTCCGTCCCACCAGTACCTCACGTTACCCTCACCGCACACGCGTACCTTCCACTGCAACATTAATTAAAGACTACGTCACTCGCTCTTTATTACCGTCCGCAGTTTAGCATTCACACGTCGTCCGCTACAAATATTCGAACGTCCTTGGGTGATGCTGACGAAGTACATTTCTAATTGCACTCATGACTCCATGTGCTGGTCAAATCGATGTTCTGGATGATCAATCATCCCTCGACACTTCTTAGGCTATTTTCATTTATTGTAAATAAACGTACTGTTTTATCCCATCGACGTAATGAGATGTAGTTGATGGTAGAGAAACTCGATGCATGATCATTCACAGCGATGGGGAATGGGGGACAGGGGGGGAGTACAGAGGTGCGGTGCGATTTAGTTCACTCGCGTGTGCGAAACTGGCTCACGTGCGTTGAACTCTAGTCGTGCACGAACGGTTACATCTCGCAACAAAACTAAGTTACTCACCAGCTAGAAATTAGGAACCCGATCGATCAAGATTTTAGATCATCTTTGAACCAATGAATTTTTATGTAATTGTACTGACAAAACAACAGAATGTATTGGGTGCGTTGAGCTAAATTTTAAGTTGAAAATAAAGTTCAATTTCGTGAGATATTACGTACGATTAGTCCCTGTATAGAGTTATTCACGTAATGGCATTGAATCTGTTACTATTTGTATTATATTCAGTTACACTTATATTGAGCTTGGGGCGTACTTTTGCTCATCCTTTTCCGACTGTGAAGTAAGCTCCCGCATCTTTCAGAAGCGTTCGATTAAACCAATTCTCTCGGTTATAAAGGTATGTTTAGAATTTGCTCAGCTTCTGCTAACTGAACATCAATTAACCTTAACTTTGCGTACTTCCCCAATTGGCGACTATGATATCATGGTCATGGACGGCCAATGCTCTCGCTCAAAAATCCCTAACAAATGTAGATTGTGCGCCGTTTGTTCGTTGGCGCTGTGTTGTACGACCCTGCCTGTGCTGGCTAGGGTACCACGGTCGTGCCAGGAGGTAGAACGGTCATGCTATGGTACTCGAATCGATCCCAAATCACTGCTCATACTTAGTGCGTGTTCCAAGCACACATCTGACAATCAATGACTCCATGATAAAAGTTGAAGCTTTGAAGGGTCGCCCGAATAACTCGTTGTACCATTTTCATTAATTAATTGGTACTCTGTCCCACAATTCCCATGTACGACTTAACCCGAGAGTGGGTTCAATGTGACTCATCACACTAGTACGATCGATTAGCTCGAACATTTTGTGATGTGGTCAGCTAATATGCGGTAAACTTCGATGTTGAAAATTGCATTAGTAAACAGGTCAAAGAGTAATAATCCGAAAAAGTTTGCTATGCTGCAGTAGTTTCCTAATTTGAAATTTTATCATTAATGAATTCAAATTCAGGGTTACACTTACAGTGACCTACGGAACTCTCAGGGGACATACGGTAGGCACTAGTATTGTGTGGTCTATCGCATGCTTAGGGTACAGGTGACACCATGGGGCAATGTCAGGTTACCTCGCGCAATAGATAGGCCTTCTTAAGGACTTCTATCTTCCGTGTCCATTTTGTTTCATTCCATTTCCATGTCTTCTTTGCTGATTATTCTTTCTCTTTTTTCTCTTCCTCCTTAACTTGTTGTTTCTACACGCAGAAAATCCTGTGTGTGGAACACACCTGTGCATGGATTCTACGTTCCCTACAGTCCATACTAAATGGTCTCTTCTTTTCGCTCTCTTGAGATCGCTTTTGATGCGGTTAGGGAGCGTTATACTTATTAGCTAATATTAATTAGAATTATAGTGACCCAATTAGCGCAAGTATCTGCTGACATAGCGCATGCGAATTCTCATACTTATCGAAAATTATCAACGCTTTTTGTAATCAAAAACGACTTGAATTAGTCGGCTAATTACTTATTTTCCGCTGAGACGTGTTGTTCTGTCACGTCGGGTATCAATACCGCCACTCAGAGCCCAATCAGCTATACACAGGTGTATTACTTCTTGACTTCTATTCCAAAACTTCCTAAGCCCTAATGGTTATTTTGGACGGTAACCTCCCGAGTCTCACTTCATGTGGGTTGAGCTGTCATTTACAACGATACAAACATGGAGAGTCGACCTCGGCATCTATCAATTTCTTTTTATTCTATAAACTGACATACTTTTTCAACATATTATTTTATGTGAAACCATAAACTGATATGTATTTTTTCAACATTTCATTTTTGATACCAGGAAGTGGCATGGTTTTCAACAACTATCTGTTTGATACCATAAACTGACATCACTGAACACCGTTCCTGCTCCCTGACACTGATACGCGGGATCGCTTCTACACCCAAATTTCATGGCCTCAGACTCAATTCAGCTCGAAAGTAGTAGCTTTAGCTGCCAGATTTCTAGTCGAAACTTTAGATAATTCAATCGTTTCGTGTTCTATAGACGAATTAGAGTACACAAAAGTGTAAGACAGTAATTTCCCTGCATTGAAAATAGATCTAGAACGAGTGGGTTTGGTTCATTGCTGAGCTTGGAATGAAAATTTCCAAGGAACTTTGCTTGTTTGATACACCATCATTCCAAGTGAAATTTCACATTGCCTATGCTTAACTACCTGAACTTCGTTCAAGTTTCTGCTTCAGATGCATGGGAATTCTCTGTCTGCAGATTGGTTGTTGGTTGTTTGCGTAGCAGAGGACATGGCATAGTTAGCCTCCTCCACATGACTAGTCTGGTGAATGAACTCCATCAACGCAGTTCTTGCTTTCGAACGACCAACAGATATGTCCTCTCTTGATAAAGGTCAATTCAATGTAAATTCTGGGGCGCTCGCGTGCGCACGAAATTGAGTTGTGTGAAGGTCTGAGCTAACTAGAAGTGTCCACTGACAGGTCCAGGTTGTCCTTGTTTGCCCCCGTGTAGTTGACTGGTTGAACATAGCGTTATTTAATTTTCTGTTTTCTTCGAATTGAGAATTTAAATCACTGGGAGTCGCACAATTGTGGCACCTTCGCAGCCGGTCAGGTGGCCATAATTCAGAATTTCAGATCTATAAATCCTTGACCATGTCATTACAAAATAAAAATTCCAGATGATCTAAATCCATTAATGAAATACACAGAACAGAAACTCAACTCTCACCTCAAACTAAAAAAAAAACACTTTTGATTTCTTTCGTCCTATTTCGTAATTCTAATTTTCTCTCTAATAAATAACTCTCTTGGTCTTTTTGATTAGAATCCGTGGCACTTTTGAGCTCAGTGATGGGGAAAACTTTTCTAACGTTTAAATCTTTTTCATATTCTACTTAAATTTCTCTTAATTAAGCATAAATTTCTTACGAGATCACGTGACATGTACGTCTTTTTTCTCGCTCCATGACTTATATATAATCTTTCTTTGCATAAGTTCAACCTCGGCTATACTTCTGCCCAAAGCCATTTACTAACATGACAGTAAAGATGGTCCACGCATTGTCTCTCACTTTACAGTCGCTTATTTCGTCTTCCTACTCGTACAGCGAGCACGAGAGCAGCTCCATCTCACACGTCCTGCCAGAATCTCTTCGTCAGTTTCTTTTTTTCTTTGGAGACGGCATGCACACTCGAGAAAATAAATTCTTTCGTGATTTTTATTAAAAGAAGCGGCAAAATTTTGCAAACTGGTTGCTCGATTTCGCTCGGCAGGTTTACTTTCGCTAGTCCGTTCTGTGGCGTAGGGGTGTGTGTAGATAGCGCCACGTCTCGAGCGAGTTGAAATCGTTCGATACAAAAGGGCAGGAGATGGGTTGGATTTTGCTATACGGAGAACTTTCGTCGACACGCTTCGTGACCCTCTTTTCCATGCATGGGTCCCAATTTTTTGACGTAAGCTTAGACCTCAAAAGTTATTTTACCTCAACAAATTCAGGCTACATTCAGCAGGATTGTGACAAATGGTACTTATTGTGTTATTTGTTTAAATTAATGATATTTCGTTCATACCTTGTCTTACCTAAGAGCTTTGGCCCGTTGAGTGCATTGAAAATTTTTACATAATATGTTAGATTTAGAAAGATCGGTTAATGTTGTCATACTTGCATGGCTTGTGCTGAGCTGCGCACTGGGAGATGCTTCACTGCTTACGCCAGTGGTTCCCAACGGTGACCCCTCGGTCCCCTCGGACCGTTCCAGTTTATGGAAGAATTAGGAATAATTATGTCGAAAAGAGAGCAATGAAATATATCAGTGAGTCAAAGTAAAGCTGTTATTGTGAACCTCATGAAATTCACCGGGGCTGTCAGCGCTGGAGTTTGCATGCTAAATGATGTTATGAGAACCGAAAGTTTAATGTTGAGAAATCAAATATGGACTTACGACTTCACTATTGCGATGTCAGAAATGTAATCACGAAGTATAGACCCTGGTATGCGATGAGAAATTAACTTGAAGCATTGTATGAGCTCATTTGTTCAATGATTTCTCTCAAAAAACGAACCATAAATAATTCTCTAAATTTCAGCAGCTGGTCAGTGGGGCGTCAGACCTAATCCGTACTTAACATCCGATTACAGCGATGGTTTCACCAATTGAGTGTCAGCAAACCTGGAACCCGATGCTATGACTAAAAAGAAGCGAATTAAAGAACGGAGCTGTTTTTCTTTGCAGCGTTGGAGAGCATTTTGAAATAAAATGGCACAACTTGCTCGGTTTTTGGACTACGTTCATCTTACATGGAATTGTCTTAAACACTACTTTGCATCCGTGTCCGTGAAAATTTTTATACTTATTTAACTAGCACTAGATAAAAACAAACCTGTGCAAGTTAGAAACATCCCTTAACTGAATTAAGTAAATCAAATTATTCGAACTACATAACATGAATTCTATTATTTTTGCGTGAAGACTGAGCGTCTGGGTACGGAGGTCGTGTATGTTGGGAGCCGCTGGCGCTGAATAACGACCGAATTGTAGTTCATGTTAGATTTCCTGGGCTGTACAAAGTTTTTTTAGAGCTAAGAAAAATGCATCATTTCAAAATGAAGTCTCTCACTCGAACGAGACTAGAATTGAAATCCCCGCTCTAACCGCGGGCGCGCTCTTCTTGCGTCCATTTACAAATTTCATTCTATTTTTTTACCCTCACGTTTTTTCTTAGGAAAATGAAGTGCCGAAATTAATTTTTTTCTGATAGCTTCTGGTTTTATTGATGATCTTGGTGCCCATCCCAAACTGAAACGTAGCCATAAAAAATAATGACCAAGTTCCCTAGTGACAGCCGATATTTCATTGGAGTTTTCGTGCATGACCCCATTGGATCATAGATTTCTGGTTTGGGGGAAAGCCATCTCTTAATTACGAATTCCAATGAAAAGATTTGTTTGGAGCTTTCGTGTATAGAAAAACATAGAAAATAAAAAGTACTCATTTGTACTCAGTTCAGGACCTTAGTTCATTCGTTTCACACTTAAAATTTATCAAAAAACATCTGGCCTCGAATCTGATTAGAAATGCTTTGCTCGCACCTATCAGAAGTCATATTTTTCTTCTCGTGTAAAAAGTTTCTCACCCCTTTTCTAGGTCATCCACAATAAATGTCTAATTTAAATTCACTAATAGTTAAACCACATCCAATTTCCAATAATATCAAAAATTTAATTGACACTAATGCTACGTTAAAAAGCAGCATTTTTAGTGGGCAAAATCCACTTTTTTCTATATTTTTGGTACACTTGCATCAGGTGCAAGCATGAGACACTTTTACTTCTACAACTGCTCCAGCGGAACACCTGTGGAGACGCTTCTCTCTAATATGTATATGTATATCGTCAGGTCTTCCTTCGAATTTTAACAGAAAAACGTGACTTGTCTGTTGTCTGTTTGTGTGATTTTCAATTTCCTTCGTGAATCCTCCAAGAGGAATGTTACTTTACGTTTCGTTCGATCCTTCTTGCGTCTTTTCGTCTGCATTGCAAACGTTCTTTCACTTTTATCTAACTTCCCACTCTTCTACATTCCTGCGGTTTTCTCCAACTTTGGCTTCGACAGATGGTAAGTCTCTTCTTTCATTTAATCGTCCTAAATACTACTTTACATCCGTCATAAATTATATAGACCAAACGTCCCCGTTTCTTAAAATATTTCATTGTATTTCGTTATAATTGAGCCAAGTGACATTTGCTGTTCCCATCTTTACCCTCGTCAAAATTCTGTAAAAGAAGCGAATTTTGTATTGCCGTGTCCGTCCATTTCACCTCGTCTTCGTTTCCATTTTAAATAATCTAAAGCAGCGCACGATTTGCTTTCGACGTCGCTCAAACAACGGGAAACTTAACCACTTTTAAAAGACCCCTAAAAATTCGTCCCTTACTTATCGTGATTAATATTGCATGCTCATTGTCAAAATTTTAAGTGTCTTCTATCGTTAACAGCGCTAATGGCTTTTCGAGTAGGCTTAAACCCGAATCAACTTAATACCTGCAGTTAATGTGCGATCAAAACCTCTTTTCCATGTAAAGTAAAATAGCGTCTGAAGATCCAGTCACATCTTGCAATAATTGTTCAACTGTCCCGTTCGATATAATAGTGACGGAATACTGGACTTCTTCGTAGCGGCTAGTTGCCAATTGTTCACACTTGTATTATGCTGCTAAATGCGTTGTTGCATCAAGTTTATCGAGCTATGATCATTTATTTTCGCATCAATCTCTCGCTCTCTTTCTCTTCCGATTTAAAGAAACGGTAACTGCTTGAGACCGTTTGTTGTTCTTCAAGGTCTCCTGGAGCAAAGTTCTCGATATCATCAAAAATTTCGAGCCCGTAGCTTAGCTTGACGCTTCTTAAAGGTTCAGAGTTGGTTTTGCACAATCGCTAGTATTTACATCCAGGACAAAACTCGTAAGCTTCGAAAAAAATCCCTATATCTAAACTTGAAAGTTATTTTCCCCTCACGAAACTTTCCTGTTCATTTTCCCTCCCTTTTCAGTTGGTCTCCTCTAAATTTGTCTGGTTCTCTTCCGCATGTGTCGTGCATGAACGTTTGTTCTTGAATGGCGATGTTAATAGCTCCAGTGCTTGAGCGGTTTGTTCAACTGGCTTTTGGACGGCATGACTTCCTTGTCGTACTTGGAACGCCAAAACGTCTTCGATGCGGCTTGCCTTATGCGCCCAAACTGCGGCTTTGCGAATTACAAACGTACGAATTCGCAATGCTTGCTCCACTTTGATCTTAATGTAGTGACGTCACACGTAACTGGAACATAGCGCGTGTGTTGCAGTGCACAACGTATTCCATGTAGTCCCGCGTGACGTCCCTCACGTGGCTCTTGTCATTTTATTTCAAGAAGGGAACCTGTGCTCTTATGCCGAGTCAGATTCTCGTGTCTGGTTCGTCTCACTGGATTTTTTCATTCGCACATTAGAACTTTGTGCAAGTGCGAACAACTTTGTGCAGTGTGCAAAAACTTCGTAACAGTGGTGGATTTATCAGGAATCTCATTGGGGAATCAGATTTTTTGTGAGTATATTGAGAGGGCACACTGATACCAAAACCACTCTAATGCCTTCAGTTGCTAACCAACAGTTTGCCTGAGTCCTTGTAGCCTAATTTATTTAAAAAACAGTCAAATTTTTATCTGTTTAGGGCCATCAAATTCTTAAATGAAAATCCTAAGGCGCAAACTGGCGTTCTGAAGCCTCTGGCCATAAGAGATACCTTACGCTAGCGAGCGAAGTGGTCTTGACCTGCTAAGGTACATATATGAGATTGATCTTTTCAAAGATATTTTTTACTAATTATGGTATATCATACTTTAACGAAGGGTCCGGTCTCGTGTACGAGGGCCCAGTCGCGTAAACGAGTTGTACGTACGAGTTTATTCCAATAGAGCAGATATTGTTCTAATCTAGCGAGTTTATTTATCAAGTCAATATTTGAACGCTATTTATGGATTTTACTTCGTAACGAAGTGTTAAACAGTCAAAGAATGTTTCCTTTCATTGTCCGTCATTTCTTTCGTGAAAGCAGCATTCGATCTGTTAACGTACACTAGTGAGGGGATGGATCCTTTAGCTCGAGTTCCATGCGTTAAATGTAAATTTGATCCGTTGGCTATGAATTTATTTGATTTATGGATCTGAACTGTGCCCAAGCAGTTAGATTAACCAGAAAGTATGCTGATCAATACTTAATTAAGACAGTCGATACGTTACCAAGGTCGTAAGACTCGCCGGGGCTCGTTACATGCACCAGAACTGCGTCGGCTTGAACGAAGTGGTGTGGCCGTCGGGCATGTTGTTGTGTTGCTTGTTGTGCTTGGTGATGACGCAGCTCCCATGCATTTCTGTTACCGTTGCAGTTGGTGCTAGAGTAGCTTTAGTTCCTTCATATCGCTTATTTACTTCTCTCTCGTTTCCGTAAAGTGGTTTTGCTTATTTTGATAGCCTACTTTATCTCTTGAGTTACCAGTTGGATTTTAATTCGTTGAAGCGGTATTTTGATACCTCGGATAAGTTTCTTTTTGGTTTTTCTTGAGTTTGTCGTCGAGGAAAACTTGGTACTTCGTTCAGTCTTGAATTTTTATATTTTTGTATTTTGGTTGTTTTCTTTGAGTCGTTTTCTAAAATAAACTTGATGCCCCTCCTCATAAACATGACTTGAGAGGCTAAATCTCCTCTTAATTCTGTTGATTGCAATGCAGATTATTTTCTCCGTGCTGGCGTCTGATTTGAAAGTACTTTTCAATCAGATAGCTCAGCAGTCGGTGTATTTTAAGTAAAATTTTAAATTTTAGTATTTGCAGTGAACCTTTAGTAGGCATTTTCATTATTAACTCTCAAATGCGTGGAAAAATATACAGAAATTTAGTTTCAGTAGCGCGTATCCATATATCATGGAGAATTAATTTAGAGAACTTGTGGTTCTTAGGCAGAAGTCCACGGCTCATTGGACTCCCAAGCGTATTAATGTGATGACAGCAGAAGTGGTTCACTTATCTGATATCTAACGAGGTATCGGAACTATTTTTTGCAGCACAAACACTACCACGATCAAATGCTCTTGAGGCATTAGAAACTTTTGGATTGTTATTTCTGGAGGAACGAGTGATGGTTTCGGAACGGTATAAAGTCGTCTATTAAACAAAATAGCCTTTTGAATATGAGGTGAAGCTTGTTTTCCAAGAGGAGGAGGAAGAAGATGAATACCCTTGATATTCTAAGTGACCTACAATTGTGACTTACTTGTAATAAATCGGCAGTGAAATGCCGAGTTTGTTGGGGCCCCTTGCTGCGAATTTCCGAATGGTGATTGTCAAAACTGTAGCATAATTCCCTGGTCTCCCACGCTTCAGATGGTGAATGAAGCTCGGCTGGAGGTTAACTCCCTAAATCCTTGTTTCTGGCTTGATTTGAGGGTTCTAACGTAGATCACCAACTTTCCAAACACAATAAATTCAATTCAAAGATACCAACGCTGTATGTTCACTGAGTTTCAACACGTGTAGTGGAACTTATCGTTCGGGTTATTTGCTCTACTTAAACTGAAATTCGGCTTATTAGAACACAAAGCAAGACACCTGAATATCAAAGCGCAGGCGAACCTAAATACGCCCTGCTGTATTTACACGCTTTGAGGGACTTCGTTGAAAGTGTCATTCTCTAATCAGCGATTTGTTGAGTCATTCATGCACTTTTGTTGGGGATCTAATAAAACACAGAAGCATCTGAGTGCAGGATTTTTTGATGCACTTAAAATTAGTTTTTTTTCACTTATATTGAAAAGGGAATCTAGGGCAGCGATCTAGCCTCCAGGTTTCTTCTTTAGCAATTTTTAGTCGTTTTGACACACTCACGCAGTAATTTCGCTCCCGACTGGGACGAAATACAAGGTTCCGTTGATGCAGTCACGAGTGACGCACGATATTACGACTTAACCTAGTCCTGCGATGGACGCTGTTGCCCAGTTGTTCTTGAACTAAAAATATATTGGATAGCTCAAAGCTCTTAATATGAATCTTGAGACGCTGCCA
>VOMN01050887.1:0-40562 GCA_014899125.1 Orchestia grillus | reverse complement strand
TGTCTGGTGCTTGCAATGGTGGTGGTTACTGGAGGTGTGGTGTCTGATGCTTGCAATGGTGGTGGTTACTGGAGGTGTGGTGTTTGGTTTTGCAGTCAGGATAGAACCATACAATCAGCCCACACATTTTCATGAGATAACGAAGAGGCCACCGTCACCACAGCATACTAAACCCGCCGCACCGAGCAGCCAGAAGAGAACTTTACACTCACGAGCCGTGAAATTCATCCACAGATTTTCATGAGAACGTAACACAGAGAGAAACCACCACTTCAATGACACGCAACACTCACGGCATTCAGCACCAAACGCCGAACTTTATAATTTTGTAATGAGTCTATATATCTTCATGACAACATAACAAAGAGGTCCCCACAACATGACACACACGCTATACCCATAGTATCAAATAACCAAGACAGAACTTCTTAATTTTATAATTAGTCCATTCATTTCTACCAGCAGGACCCGTTAAAATTTCGCAGAAATTTAGAGAAATAAACTTTAGATAAACCAGCTCATGAGAAGTGGTTCTCTCGAGTGTTGGACGGAGGTTAAAGGTTCAAGGCAGAGATAGTCCGGTCTTGGAAGCAATTTTCTTCTTGATGATGCGAGTAGTCTGAACTCTATTAGGGAAACTGAAAATGTGCCGCGAAGCCTGGCTTTTAATAGCAAAACATGCAACCCGTATACAAGATACCTCGCGTGACACCTGAAATTTCACTTGAAAAGTGGCGAAGCGTGACGGAACGGTAGGTACATCATTATGTATCTGAGACGATAACAACAACAAAATCTCCACTACGGTACGCAGCGCTCACAGCATTAAATGACTCACAGAACTTCAAAACAAATTTAGCGGTTAGTCCATAGATCTCACTGAGGTACCTAAACGAGGTCTCACCACCTCGCACCACTCACGGCATCGAGCAGCCAGGAGAGGATGTCGAGGGACAGCTCGACGAAGGCGGCCCGCACGGCGAAGGTGATGGGCTGCGTGACGAAGTTGCGCTCGATGGCATCCGTCATGTCCTTCACCTGCTGGGTGGTGTAGCGGGCGGCGCTGTCGTTGGCGTGCGTGTAGCGCGTCTTCCAGCCCAGCGACAGCGTGCCCTACCGTCCAGTTCACATCAAATGGTCTTTTCTTAAGAAACAATTAGTACAGTTGATTGATAAGCGCTAACCCCACTTAGATGTCCGAGTTATTATTCGAATTAGGTTTAGTGTAGGAAGTTTGGTCACATTTAGGGACCAGGTTGAATCGATGCTGCTCAGCAATATCGTGTATTGGTCAGACGGTTTCAAGAGAGTTCCTAATGAGTTGTTGAGCTAGAGTTTATTTTGCTCCGGCATCCTCAAGCCGTCTTAAAAAACAGTAAAATCTCATGTGAAATGTGAATAATATAATTTTCTGTATCACTGGCACTGATAGCCTTCTCTGACCCAGTCTCGTTGACTAGAAATAAGTACCCGACAATATTAATTCACAAATTTCCTACCGTTTACAAGGAATCACTTGTTCTAATATCAGTCAGGGGGCGACTGCAGTAGCGACGACACACCCAATAAGGCGCAAAATTCTGGAACTTGAGTCCTCACATGTCTGTGAAACACTCAATTTGCTCTAGTGTTTGTGACCGCTTGAGGCTAACTCGCAGACAATGAGGTGTAAATGCTCGCCGAACTCGCAAGCAACATGAAAGTTGAGAGTCCAGAAGCGCTCCCACCAGCGAGACCTGCTCCGAAACATCCAAAAATAACCACAGGTATCAGACGCACCTCTACTTTGCAATAATGTTTCGAGGAAAAATTCCTTACCGGTTTTACCTGGAAGAGAGTAACTAATGTACTATAGTGTATTGACCGAACATTAACGAAGAACGGGAAGTAACAACAAATTTGGAGTGTGTCCTTCATGACTTTGTTCCCAAATTTGGGAATATTTTAACACCAATAGCTACGGAGAAGAAGTGGGATTAAGGAAAGGGTTGCATCAAGATAAAAGATTCATGTAACCAAGGACGATTTAACACAATACAACATAAGAATTAACACTAGTAACAATAGCAACAATAATAAATAATAAGAAAATAGTAATGACAATAGAAATAAGGATAGCAGCGTTTTAATAACTCGGACTCTCTCGCCCTGAAAGTGAAGGAATCATTTAGAATGGACTTTGGAGAACAGAAAATCTATGCACACGGTGTGATCCCATACAAGATCACATGAGCATAGAAACAGCAAGTTAAGAAGGAAGAGGAATAAAAGATAAAGAATCATCAGCGAAGAAGGTATGTGGGTACGAAAGATAAGAGTCCCGAAGGCCTAACTAAAACTGAGGTTACCTAACAGTGGCCCCCTGGAGACGCGAGTCTTGACAGCGTAAGATAGACAAATCTACCAAACCAAACCCTGTTGCATATGGCTTATCCTATGCCCCCTCAGGGGATAAGAATTAACAAAATCCTGAGAATAATATAGCAGACCAAAATTAAGAATTATTTATCGTCATTTGAATCTCGGATGAAAAGTACAAAAAACGACTCTCTCGGTATTTTAAAGTCAGAACGCATATTACAATCGCCCAAATCATAGGTCAAAACCACGAACTGCCCAGGGCTGCAGCTGCTCAACACAGGCAAGTTCGCCGACATTTTTCGCTCCCTGATCGATAACTTTAGAAAATAACTGATAAAAATGCTTAGACCGCCAAAATTAAAGGTAATTATGAGTAGATGCTCAGCCAAAAACGTTATCAGACTGGGTAAAGGTGATTAAAATTTCACCTGTGCCTAGTGTCCTTGTGTCTCCCCTGACCTCAAGTCGTGGGAAGGCAGCACCGAACAGTCCTTGGATTAGCTGTTATGAAGACAAGGCTCCTGCATACCTGTATGACTGTGTGTGCGTACTCGCGTGTCTATGAATGTATCGCCTTCACACAGCGCATACCTACACACACCCAAACACCTGCACACAACTCACACACCTGCACACAACTCGCACACCTACGCACACAACACACCCGCACACAACTCACACACCCGCTCACACCTCACACACCTGCACACAACTCACACACCTGCACACACCTCTGGAAAGAACTCGACGCAGAGAGGCAGGAAGGTGTCGGGGTCAACAGGCTTCCCAGGGGCATCAACAGGGCCCGAAATAATGTCGGCGTTCAGCCACACTGGGAAGTTTATCTGAAAGGCAAAAATTGGCAACAGTTATGCAAGTACACAGGACTAAATCACTAATTAGTTTAACACTTTGTCCATCAGAGAGAGTGTGAAACACCAATAACCAAACCGTATTGTTACTTGCAGTTAATTTTTACGCACACTTCTCTTGCCATACCGCGATGCAATTAGCAAGAAATCAGCCGAATCAGATAGCAACAACAGCAGGCTAACGCAGTTGGCAAAACTGAGATGCGTCCATGGGCCCTGCTAGTTATTAAAATAGAGGGGCTAAATTGTACCTATTTAGTCCATACGTCATCCTACCAAGTTCTCAGAAATAGACCCTCAGACCATCTTCTCTGATCCAGTCAAACAGTGCATTATAGAGATAAGTAAAAATAAGTACGTAAATAAATAACACAACTGTTCCCTTTGCCCCCTCCCAGCCGTGGTTATTTGAATGACTTTGACCCCACAAGTCAAGTGCACTGCAATATACTTAATACAGCACTGTAAATATCTGTTATGGTCATTAATACCTAGATTCATTCCTACTTTACTTAGCCGAGTTTATACAATTTAGAAAAATAAAGCACAATATTTAAATTGCCTCTTAGCTCGCATCCCTCACACAAGCTCAGTACGTCAGTGAGGTCCACACGATATCCACATCGAGTTGAGACAAGATAATATAATTTTGTGTCGTTACAATCAATCCCTTTCACTTCTTTGTTGTGAACTCAGGATTTTCATCAGAGTTTCTCGTACTAATCGAGTTATTAAATTACACTTCATTTACGCATTATGACCATTCGATGACAGAAAAAAAGAGTCTAACTTTGTAGCCGCCCTGTTGATAAATATATAAAATAATCGATAAACGTACATGGGTAGCCAAAATTATAGATAATTATGGATATCCCGGCAGGAAAGCTAGGCTTGGAAGTTACACCAAGTGGGTCCCATCGCTTGCACCGGGGCACTCAAGGTAACTTTCCTTAGCCTTGAGCAACTCCTTAGTTGAATTGCAAGACGTTTGCATCCGTTACAGGAGAGTCCACGAAAACCATGCCCCTCTGACGGAAGCCTACACTAGTTTAATAGAAATTAATGCAGTTCTCATGAAAATTCATACAATTTTCGCGAAAATGTACGCCACTTCGATGAAAAACCTGTGCTGCTCACGAAAATTCATGCAACTTACAAAAATTTTTGCTACTTCCATTAAAGTATGAGATAAGAAATTACCCTGTCCCGACGCTGGGCGAGCAGATTGAGGCAGTCCCTCACAGCTTCGATGTCTTTGAAGTCCAGCTTGATGCCCTTCTTAACCTCACCCTGAGGAACACATGCTTAATTATTACTAATGCCATGACCTCAGAACAACACCATGGAGGTGAGATAGAAGATGAGAGATACTGCGAAATTACTATGAATGTTTAGGAAAAATAATTTGCAGGTAATAATTATGGCAAAAAGACTGAATCATTTTATGAGACTATCAGGCATGATGCATTATGCAGTTGAGGGTTAACACCTCATTTATTCACTATGAAATGAGTAGCATGAACATCCACACAAATTATAGAAAATTAGAAGGATGAACACAGCAAAGATATGGGTGTGGAATGTTGATTATACAATAAGACATACTAGGTATACATATTTAGAGAAAGAGAGAGGAACAGAGGATTTACACGCTGTGAAATTAAGCAAACCTCAAACCTGGATTTTAAACTTCACCTTGTGCAAATCAAATAGCAACAACTTTGAGTGGCAGATTAGAGATTTAGGCAGTATAGTTTCTATCCCAGTTTTCAAGTAGAATAATTGTGCCAGTTCATGCGGAACCATTGCTGGATCCTCCAACAGAACAATTACAAAAAGTGTGACAATACTGAAAAAAAAACTCAATACATGGTCGTCAAGTGTAAAATTTTGACTCTTGAACATCATGTGTGCGGGTACCAAGAAAAAAACTCCATAAACACCTAACAGACAAAGCATCATGGAGCACTGACCTGCTCAACAGCTAATAAAACGTCATCCAAAAACATTTCGAAAGAAAGATCAGATGTCAGGTGGGGTGGATGAGCCATGATTGGTAACGGAGGTGTAGATAAATTGCCTTGGACGTGCCCCATGGAGATGTCAGCCTCTATCATCATGATTGTGCTGTCTGTAACAGAGTGTGGGATATATTAGCTCAATAACATAACTATACCCTACAGAAAATAAAAGTCCTATGATTACACCTGCTGGCACTTGCACGTAAAGTTCATACCGAAAAGGAAGAAATTATTAAGTAAAGAACAAGCTCAAAGACATTTACTATCAATAAATTATGTAAATAATGATAGACATGTAATTAAACCAATGAAGCATGACACAAGAGCATTTTAATTCTAAAAAGCTACACACATTAAAAAAAGAACCCCAGTTTTATCAGGCATCTGAAGAATATAGCATGTGCAACAAGTTTGCTGTAATAATATTGGTGCACTTTCATTAAATAATCAATGCTACAAAAAATAAAACTAATCATAAATTAAAGGAAAATCAGTTGTCCTTCAATCATTGTATAACTAAATTTAACTAATGCTGACCAAAGACACATCAACATCTATTGCTCTGGGTATGTGGTAATGTAGCAGAAGCAAGGCATAAAATTATTATACGTATGGAAACTTGTTCAGGTTTTCAAAACAGAAATAATATCAATTCATGTCTACCGAGTCATGCATCAGTATCTGTCAGAGATCAAAATAGCGAGGGATTAGAGTTCCCTCATGAAAATTATTATAAAATCAAGTGTACGCTATTTTGTTCCAGTCCAATGTTGGTAGCTATGAAGCTGAAAGATGAGCTTACAATGAACTTCATCTTTATCTAACCTTACATCTATTAGTAGATATAATACTGATAGTAATAAGGGCTTTATCTTTACCTGACTTTATCTTCATCATGAGGTATGATACTGATGAAAGCAACATTACAGTGAGCTTTACTATCACCTGACCTTCTTTCATCAGTCACTACAATACTGATAAAAGTAACTTTACAGTAAGCTTTCATTATTCACATAACTTTACCTCAATCTACACTATACCTACAGTCAACTCATTTACTTGTGAGAGCTTCATCCAGCAGCTCCTTGCTGTTGGTTGCGTGAGACCAGGTGACCATGCTCAGATCATCAGCAACCTCAGGCCAATACTGGTCAACATCAGGAATAGGGCCAGCCATTGCAGCAGCCAGGCAGCTCAATGTTACTGAAAAGAAACACTTTTTATCAAAAACACATACTAGTAATAGAAATAATGACAATCCATTGACTAAATGAAATTTTTTCAATGGAATCATTAGCATTAATATAATAGTGACAGTGGAAAAATGCAGATTTAAAAATGGTGTATAAATTATAAACATGTTGATTATTATTGCTAATTCAATGATCAACTATAACTCACATAAAAAATTATTGACCTAGATTAATCTTTAACATGAAACTAAAATTACTTAAAGGAAATTGCACACATAACACTTGCAGATAAGATAATCACTCATGTAGGCAATAGTAAAAATAAAGGACTGGCATAAAACACTTTTATTCCTTTTTTTACTAATTTGTGTTAAACAAATAAGATCTAAATTGAATGTTTCAATATTTTCATTAGTTCCTATATTTTCTTTTTTATACTGGCATTATTTGCATTTCCATTACAATTGAAGACTATTTAGAGCTAACAATTATAAGACACATTTTATACAGCAACCGTGAGGTAACAGCTTTGCCCCATCTACAAACCATAGTGCAATCACAAGCAAAAATCCTTTCTCAAGTCCTTCAATTATAATTATAGATGTTGATTACAACAAATTTGTTGGACATATCTTCATTAACAATGCAAAGAATCATATAAAGTAATACTAGTTACAATCATTGTAGTTCAAACTTCAAAGCATCATACAAGGGTAGAGAATTTGTTGCTGCACAACCTCTAATGCACTCATTCAAAGTTAACAACAGACAAAAATTCTATCTCCTCATATAAGCATTAATACCTAAAATATTATTATTTTTAGTTAATTTTCAATAGACAAAACTTTGTTTAGTATATTCAATGAATCAATCTGCAAAATTAAGAAATTAGTTCACTGAAATTTGTGAAATAAATTTGGTGAAACATAACGAGCCAGAAACAATCATAAGGAATGTGAACACAGGGCCATTTAACTAAGTACATTTGAGTTATCAAACCCCAGAAAGCAAATAAGAAACGTACCAACCCAATACAGATTCTTGGTCAGGCCGTCGCCCAACTAAGTAAACATTACATTGAAGTTATAAGCTCGTCAGGTTTCTGATACCACAAGGACACATCGTAGCCAACAAACTTAAATATATTTCTTCTGCGTATTGTGTTTATTAATTATAAGTCTTGTTTCAATTAAATGACAACAACTATCATGAATTTCCATACTAAAATCTTATTCAGCATTCTAACTAAATTGCCAGCAAGAACGTCATAAACCAATAACAAACATCCTCATCTAACACGATGCAATAACTAGCTTCCTGCAGAACCATTGTTTGTAAACACTATCAGAATACGGAAACGTACGACTCCGTTATGGCGAATTTATACGAAATCGATTATTACAGGAATATGCTCTACGATTACGGTACTTACTTTCTTTGATTGAAAATTTCTTCAATTAAGTTTTGTGAAGAACAACATAAATCTAAGATTATGAAACAATTTTTGACATTACTGAATATCTAGACAAGTTTTGCTTAAAAATTTGAGTACCGGCGGCCAGTACACTGGTGTATTAGGGGCTTTTACTGGCTTGAGTTACAATTCCAAATAAAGGATGCTAAATTTTAAAAATTTACTCTACACATTCAAATACGATGCTCGTAACGTTTAATCTATGAGCTGTGCCACCACGTAGCTGCAATTAATGCAGAATGTGTGAATTATTCTTCGCCTTTGTATCACGCGCAGAACACTATCAATTACAGTTTCTGATTTTTTTGATGAAAAACAGTTATTCACAGCTTCCTAACGAAGATAAGATAATCGTTACGACCAAGAGAGTCCTCCAGCAGGATGTTCAATGTTGTTTCAATAGTCTTAGCAGTCCAAATACTGCTTAGAGACGCCCCCGCATCCCACATGTTGCTGTTTGCATTGCTGCCGAGTGAGTCACCTTTCCTGAGCACACGCAGACGGGATGGAGGAAATTGATGAAAAGTGAATGCATGCTACGAAACTCGATTAAATTTAAGGCTATTATAACTATAAATTAGTACTGCTGCACAGGGCTTGGGTAGAAACCCAAGAATGGAGCACGTGGCTCATATTTGTTGATATGTTCTATTCTCTGTTCTACTACGTATGAACTTTACAAAACTACGGGCTGAAATAATTGTACGTTGAATTAAAAAACTTACTTAACTTTTTAATTTCTTTTGAAAGTTGCATATGTTTAAAGAAGTAACAAGTTTTCGAGTGAGATGACCATGAAATCAGAGCTAAGAAATGCGATGTAAGCGACAAAACAATGTTCCTATCGGGCCGTACTTTTAGAGTGGGCGTATGCAGTGCTCGCAGCATGGCTTCCTCTTGAAAAACAAATACAGGAGCTAATTTACGCAGCGTTCCGCGTCCCCCTAGCTAATCTGGCATTCCAAAAGAACTGAAAATGAACAGAAATAACACTGTTCACAGTGATAGTTCTACCATAGTATATATTGCGAAAACGATACGAGGTATGGCAAAAATCCGCGAAGAAAATTTGCAACTGTACCGTTAATTAAAATGAAGAAAAAGAAATATGGAAACCGATGCTTCTGGGGGACGGGAGAAACAGAAGTAGTCCGCATCTACTCTCCTCAACCTGATGAGATGAAGCTTCTGGGCAATGCTTACAGCGTCAGTGTCAGGAAGTAGTTCACAGTTTCAATTCTCGTTACAAATTTAATTACTACGATCCCTATTTCACTCAGCAGTTCTAAAATGAGCTCACGAACCAAATACGCGGGATAGTCTCAACGCTAACACGTTCCAGTTACAATCATTTACCTCGCTTGCGTGTCGCCCGTTAAAACCCAACACGACTTCGGTGTGACTTCAGTCGCACGTAAGTTTAACTTCAATATTGCCTACACTAGCTAAGATTCGCTTCTCTCAGCATGTGGTCCCGAATGCGATGCGTAAAGCACCTGTTACAGTAGTATACATATAAATGTTTTTTTCACTCAAACTAGTAAACAATAAACTAAGAAAAAGGCTCATTTCCTGCGACAGAAAAAAACAGGACGTATAGAGTCAAGTCCTACGAAATATGGAAATTGCATGCTTATACAGCCTCGCCCATTAGCACTCCCTTCT
The DNA here is from genome assembly GCA_014899125.1 of Orchestia grillus. Classification (NCBI taxonomy): domain Eukaryota; kingdom Metazoa; phylum Arthropoda; class Malacostraca; order Amphipoda; family Talitridae; genus Orchestia; species Orchestia grillus. The sequence continues at coordinate 30,976 of VOMN01050887.1, read as the reverse complement.
TATTGCCTCGCCTATTAGCAGTCCTTTCTTTTTGCCTCACCCATTACCACTCCATATTGTCTCGCCCATTTGCAGTCCCTTCATCTTGCCTCGCCCATTAGCACTCATCGATATTTTTCTGAATGTTTATCACCCACGAAATACTCACCCACGTACGCGATGAAAGGATGATGACACATCGTGCGTAACTTTGTTCATTCAATTAAGTTCGGAAAATTTCGACTAATCAATCTGAAAAGGTTAATTCAATTAAAAAAACATTTCCGCATGAAAACTAAAACATTATGACAAAAATCTCTATTTTTCCCTCGCCAAAATTTGTGTACTCGAAATTCAATCCGATCAACCTAAGGTCATTTTATTCATAAAAGTGAAACAATCAGCTAACCTAATCCAGAATGCACCTTGAATTCAATGATTCGATATGGAAAATTTTAGATACGTATTTCTCAAGAGAAATTCACAAAAACAGAATTCTTAACAATTTAGCAAGTTCGAGGCAACACCAACGGCTTGTGGACACAATGAAGATACAATTAATGTGCATTCATTATTTTTAATATACAACAATACCAATGTTCATAGTCTTTACGATCGGTAAACTATTATTAGACTGCAAATGGAAGTTTTGAAGAATCATTCAAAATGAGGGATTCAACGGCAATTTTTCCGATAAAGCACTGACAAACATTCAATAGTCACAGAATAGCAGAATTTAGCAAATTCAAAACTAGTTTCATACTAGAATGCACATAGCATTTGAGCGCATCATTTTAACGCTACGGAAAGTATTCAACACTAGGACGGATAGGAGTTAATTTTAAGATTTGATATTATAATCAGATTCAATATAGTTCATTCTAAGCTGTTTAGACCGTACATTTAATTCGCAGTTTAATTAAATCATACAGTAAGTAAACATCATTTATTTGACGATATAACCATTTTATCTCAATTTGGTCACATGGAATGATGGGTATTAATTGACCCATCCGATCTTCTGGTGTTAATTAATACGCATTATCCCTGCCCCTCATAAACTCCTCCAAGCCTTTCCGTTTTATTCTCACTCTAGGACCGCCAACACAGAAATTCTGGCAACAATTTGACATTTTATTGACATTTTTAGCATTCCCAAACGGTAATGAACAAAGGTCAATTAGGTTAATCAAGGCTGAGTAGGGTTAGGTCAACTAAGGTTACGAAAGGTTTGGTTGGGAAAGGTTCTTTTTCATATAAACATAGGAGTGCGATCGCGGTAGATAACACCTGCTATAAAACCATTATCTCAAAATATATTCATTTGCATCGGGCTCCATGTTCATATTCGTAATAAACGGGTGAAAATAATCTAGAAAAGTAACATCTAATACGTTTCTGCGATGGGGGCCGGAATTTAAAAATTAACCTCCTCTTTCTACAACCTCTACCTAAACAACTCAATTGAGAATAACCTGAAATCCATATGATGACTGCATAGATAAAAAGCCAAAAGCGCTAGCCAGTTCACCGACCAATTTTTTACACTACCTCGATAAAAGAATTTCTGATCAACGCACAGTTCGACTTCGAAAAATACATCATTTCACTCGCCTCCACCAGATACGATAGCACGCAGCAGTAAACTTAAATTGTGTATTATAATGGTTCAACCAGCAGGCGAACTGCACAGCTTGCTAATTTCGACACCACTCCTCATCGAGGTCAGGAAGCAACTGACAGCAGTAACCAATTAAGAATTATCTTTCCTGTCACACAAGCACTAACGAGTCAACCGTCTACTGCAGTGGACGATCACAATCATCAATGGTTATCATGAACCCAAAGTGCATACCATGAATTTAAGTTTTCGACATAACGAAGGTTAAAAAATTAAATTGAGGATGCACATTTTTGTATAGTATGTTTTTTCCCTTGTGGCTATACAAATATTCAATTCTAATGAATCAAATCGAAACCCATGTATTTGCAGTTAGAGAAAGACAGACCAGGGAATTGAAATGTGATCGATTCCTGCAGACGTAAGCCGCATCATAGGGGAATTGACTGTGAAATATAGCACACTGAAGAAATGACTTTGGGATATAAAGTTCTTATATCTACTTCAATTTCTGGCAAACGTGTGAACTCTTCACGTCAAGTCTACAAACGATGATGCGAGGATTGTTATTCCCATGAATTTAATCGAACACTGGTTGCACTAAATTGGTCTATGAAAACTTCTACCAGGAATAATACGTTCTGAGATTGAACAAGGCGCTTCCTTCAAAGTGCAGACTTGCAGATTAGTTCTGACCAGCGCTTTCAACTACCGGTTGTCACTACGTTGGGCGCCAAGGTGAAGCCCTTCTACGACAAGTCCAATTAAGACTTAAATTGAGTATCGACCAAATTTAGACTAGAGGCTGCCTTTACGCGAAACTACAACTTTTCGACTGACAAATATTTGTATAGGTTTTATATAGCATACAGATTTTAAATTTCCATTCCCTGTTTCTCGACCATGTCTTTCTCGTCGTCGCTGTACGAATTCTCCTTTTGCTTCATAGAAAAAGAGAGTTCGAACGTACCCATTACTTTCATCAACTGATCAACGGAAGTGGTGAGTTTAATTTACCTTTATTTTCTTTAATAACTTTAAGTGAATGAAAATAAAGCGATTAACAAACACACCGCCCCGAAGCGCCAGTGAAGCACCTGAAAAGGTCGATCGATCCTTCAAAAAATTATTCCTCAGAGACGGACTCCGTCAAGTCATTCTATCACCTTGCCGTAAGGTTTCATTTGATGAAGCTCACACTTCGGAACTTCGATCGTAAATTTTACCGATGTTCAGAACAAAAGAAGTTTGCTGCAAATTTCACAATTCTCGTAATTGAAACGGACGGAAACACAGTTCGGAGATCTGTAAAACTAATGAAGTTGATCGTACACTTCAGAAATTTGCAGAACTAAGAGAAGTCTGACTGCACTGTTCGGAGATTCGGAGATATGAAGGACTGCAACTTTGTTTTCAGGGCACGTAAAGCCTTCTTGTAGCTCGACATTCTCTACAGCTCTATTAGGCCTCTGACCAGCTTTAGGGCCCAGGTACTACGAGCAGCGTTAAAAAAAACGCTAGAAATCATTTCCACGAAATGGAAACAATAAGTAACCTTGTCGAAGACGCTCTGATTTCATTAATCCGTCACGAAAAATTTCAAAACACGTATTTTTCAGTGGGAGCTCTTGCTACACTGAATACCTAAGAGCCACTGACTCGTAAAAAAACGGTGTCAATGGGAGCTGTCAGTAGAGACTCGTCAGTGGCTGCTGTCAGCAGACAACTTGAGCGGTTATAGTGGGGCACGAGCCACCCTTTACCCGTGATCAGAAATAGAATGCTTCTCTATAACTCTTTGAGTCATAAACATATAAATAGCTTTCAAAATTTGTTTACAATTTCATAGGTTTAACATACCTTGTATAACAGCTCTGCTCAGACTGATGTGTCCCTGTACTACTGAAAGAAGGACTTTCTGCAGGTCAAAAGCACGGGTTTTAAACGCGGAATGTGCGAGAGGCAACATGTAGTAAGAGTGGTAGAAATTTATTTCTCCTTATCTTAGAAATTGATTACGCAGTCGTGAATCTCGTTCGTGTGCTATTGTCCCTTTTTCTTCTTTGGATTTCGGAGAGATACTAATTATCTTTTTCCATTTCTTGGAGAGCTCAGCGTAAAACTTTCCGGTCTCTCAAGGAGTTTTTCAGAAAATGAAAACTTTCTGTTTTTGATAAATTGAAGTATGGAATGGTAAGTGCGGTGCTGTTAATTGATAAAATACTATATCATGTAAGAGTATAACGCTTCAAAACACTGAAATCTAAGGTGTACTCGAACTAACTCTAACTTTTTCTTTATATTGCTTTTTATGGCTATAGAACAGCGAAGGGAAAATAAAATCTATTCATTCGAGAAGATTAATATTCTAATTTTAAAGTGTAAAATGATCTTCACTAAACATGTTCTTTTTGAGAAGGAAGCGCACGCGCCAATAAAACTTCAGTATATTTGTTGAATTGAATTCGAAATACATTTTTTTTCTGATTGCGTATTTTAATTTCAAAAAATTCCGCCTGCTTCGAAAAGGGATATACATGAATTAAAATTCAAAATAACTTCAATGTGAACAGCAATTCATATTTATTCATATATGTAGCTTATTTTAATAAACAGCATTTTGAGCCCGACGGTGTGCCAAAACTCCGCATAAGTGCAATTTAATATAAAAGATTAATGACTACCACCACAATCCCCGTTGAGGCATCGAACCGTCGCAAGAGAATACGAAGATGACATCAAAACTTGTTCTACTCGCCGTAAGAATAATGAGGACTGTAGAGAGATCGGAACAGTACCGTATATGATGATAGGCGTGCAGCCTGTTGACCATCTGTTCACTTCTCAGGAGGTATATCTTGGGGAGATAATGAGTTAGGAACTGTATCTTGGTGCTGCAGTTCGTACTGAGGCCCATACATGTAGAAATTAAAGCTGTTGTTATGATGTTCATGTGAGCCAGTTAGGATTGTAAGTTTTTCAAAGACTTTTCCAGCACAGATGATCCTCGAAACATAACGTGCTTTAAATAAGTGCATCGTGTCTAGAGGATCGCCTGTATTGTATGCTGGCATTTATGTTGTCAATAAAGTACGTGCAAATTTACCTCTAATTCATTTTATATCCGTTCATTTGAATTTTGCATAGTTTCAGAAGCCCTTCATCAATGTGTTTCGTCATTCCGTTGCACAATACTTGAAATTTTTTCCTACTATCGTCACATAACAGTAAGACTTACGATATTAAAATTCAAAGTCTGTAATATCAATGTGAAATGCATTTTTTATTACAGCACTGTATTTTTAATTGAAAATACGAATGACTAAAAGACGCGTGTCACTTCCATCGAAAGAAATATCTTCTCTTTCAAACGATCCAAGTTTGTTCACTACACTAATGAAACTCACATGACTCCGTTAATACATTTTTTGCAAGCTCTAGAAGACATAAATTCATTGAAGTCTTAACGTTCTATAACTCAAATTCAAATTATCGATGTTTAAATCTGTTTAATTCTTAAGAGGATCCACTCTTTTTTTATTTGTAGCTTATCTCTACACTATAATTTTATAAATGTATTCAGTGAGTATAAAGAATCAAACGATGTTTCTAATTAATATTTAGCTTAAAATCATTACTTCACTCTGAAAGATAGGGCAGTAAATGAAGAATCACAGTTTATAAGTCTCAACATGACGTCCACATTTATTTTTGAGATTGTAGTCTTACTCGTTGAAAAACCGACTTGTACCATGATTTGTATGTGACTTATTTCGGAATTAACGATTTACTATTAGTAGATAAACGTTTTCATAAGTGAGATATAAATATAGCGATCATCCGTAGAAAAACTACTATTATTACACAGAAGTGCGATTCATGAAATGAATCATCGAACTACGATATTTAATTAGCACTTGTTTTAATTTATTGTCAGAATAATTCATTGTGTTTGCATTTAATATAAATAAAATTATTTCTGCACACAAACTTGATCATCTATTTAAACTTCATCTTACTTAATATACCCACAACTTAGACTTTTTTGACTGTCGATATAAGAGTGGGTGACTTCAACGTGCCCAGTCATATCTGGATCTAGCACACAGCTCAACTGATTAAATTTATTATAGTTCGTCATGCTTAAAAATAGAGAGCTAAGTATTTAAAATTGATTTAAAGCTTCGCGTCAACGTCATAGTGACGTGCACTGTCTATGTTCTAGTTTGAAGCGCGTTAACGTGGTTTGATTGGAAATTCTCTCACAGGATTGGGAGCTTGTTCACGTCCTGCGAGCAAGGAGTCTGAAAGGGAACTCTGTCTTTTCCCCGCCGAGAAAACTCATAATACTTGAAATTACAGTAGCCTAATACATAAAACTGTCGAATTAACATCCTGATATATATATATATTTCATCAAAATGCATAGGTTATTTTCCACTGTAGTATTCATTTTCGGTTCCTGCTTTGCTGGATATTTTTACTCTGTGACGTATTATTTGGGCATTGCATTTAAAAATCATAGCTTGAAATCATGGCAAAACGTCGTATATTTTTTCAAGTTGCGTTCTGAACGAAACACGGTCAGGCCTTTCCCTCATTTTCTGTCGATATTCACCATCGCACTAAATCGTAGCATTCTCCCGGCGGATCATTTTTTCACCAGAGAAATGATCATGGGTTGACCCTGACATTTTCTCGATACAGGTCGCTCACGATTGTCCTAAGGATGGATCGCAGTCGTGTCTTCGTGAAAATTCGACGATAGCGTTGCTCTGTACTTCAAAGCTCGTACTTCAAAGTACTCCGATCCTGCGTACCCTTACATGTGTACTTGTGCCTACGAACGATGGCCTGGCAAAACTAAACGTACACAAATTCTCCGTTTCCAGTATACATAGAGCATAGGAGTACCTTAGTTCTACCTCATTAAAGACCAATGTTACATATTTGTACTTGCTTTTGAAGCAGAATCCTATTTCTTTGTTGGTCAGAGATCGTTATCCAGACAGAGGCGCGCTATAAGTGCCATAGACCTGCTGTGTTTTGGTCCAGTGCTCGAATATGGCTCATCCGTGTTGAGTTGGCATCAATGATGAGTGCGCAGATGTAGTAGTTTAGAAGTCGCGTTTTATTCGTCTCATATGAGCAAATATGGAGCAGAAATTTGTACAATTATATCGTATTGTGAAGAGATCCGTGTGGTGCTGCCAACGTTATCTGTACACCTCAATGCAGATCGATTTAATCTTTTATTTAAAAAGACCTTATAAGTCGCATTGGCTTATATCTTATAAAGGACAGTTATTGAAGCCTTGCATTGATTTAAATTCCGTGATGGGCAGTATCTAAAACGTAGTAGTTATTGGTCATTCGTTGTCTGGAACAAGAGTGATTGTTAAAGGTTATTTCATTTAGAAAGCTAATTATAATGTACTTATTTTTCGTTTATTTTTACCCTGCGCTCATTATTTTAAAACTGGATTCTTTAACAGCGTACTTGAATGTTTTGATGAGATTATTTTAAAGTTTTCTCCCTTTACTGCACATGTTGACAAGGAGCTTTTTGTTGAACTCATTGTGTTAAAAACGAACACAATTGTACAATTGTAAAAGAAGTGCGAGAACTACGACATCAGAGATGGAATGGTGAGATGAGAATAAATTATATGAACACATGCCTGTCTCATTTGATTGTCAATTGGCGGTGCAGCGTAGGTGTAATGCGAGCATGGGACTCGTGTCAGTGGATGTGAGGAAGGACAAAGAAACAAGTGAAGCGGTACCTTTTATCAACGCTGTAAGACCATACAAATATGGAGGCGTAAACGATATGGGGAGCTGAGATTCAGAGTGCAACTTCACCTGTTTTTTATGGGTCACAATTTCACAAGAAGGAAGAAAAAACAGGGATATCGAAGTAAATGTACCAGTAAATTTTGAAAGTTAAACTAGTTTTCTGTGACGAGTGTTGCATTTTCTATTTAAAAGCCCTTTAACTTCTCTCCAAACGCAAGACAACATGTGTGAATTGTAATCTTGAGTTACAAATACTCCTAGATACTGATTCGTTCCTGATGTAACAAAGCTCAAGCCTTCGAGACGATTGTGTACTTACAATTCGAAACCTTTCTTATTTATGACTTCCTAGAACTCTCTAACTCTCTCGTAAATGCACGAACTACAATCTCACAGACTCAAATATCAATTAGTTCCTCAGTACAATCTGAAACACTCCTACACTTCACGATTGAACACTTCATAACATTGGCCTCTAATTTTAACCCCTTCTCGAAAATAAAAATATATGTGTTACACGAAAAGTATTCCCCCGTTTTCTTTGGACGCATTCAACAAGACAATTTGCTAATCATACTAATTTTTTACAACAGGAACAAGCTCTTAATTTACTCTTTCTTGAATAACCCTAATTTCTTCCCTGAGATTCGAAAATTCACTCTCAACTAACCCTCATTTCTTCCCTTAGATTCGATCATTTAGCCTCGACTAACCCTCATTTCTTCCCTGAGATTCGATCATTAAGCTTCGAATAACCCCTATTTATTTTGTTAGATTTGATCATTTAGCCTCGATTAACCCTCATTTCTTCCTTCAGATTCAATCGCGTAGCCTTGAAGAGCAGCTTCAGTGTGGAGGCACACTCACACAACCATTTATGGCCTGTGCGAAATTGTGCATCTTGCAGCCGCGAGTACGGAAGGCATAAAGGAGGTGTGAGAGCCAACCATTTGTAGAAGAAAGACGACTATGTAGAACATTGTGAACTTTAAATCTACGTAATAGGAGTTAAAATATACTATTTTTTATTATTCATAGCTATTTAAAAGTTCTAAATATCATGTACTAGGGCTAGTAAAATCATGTAGCGCAAAATTTCCCTAAAGTTTGACTAATTCATGTTTTCAACTGACTCGTAACAACGAGAACACTAGAGCACGAACGCACGGTAATATCCTATTTGGAGACCGTTTTTCCCTCACCCGTCAGCGTTAATCACGACAAACAAAATATGGAAGTAACATACAGGCTTTCGAGAATGCCCGGGGCTCACCATGAATATTTCAGAGCTGTATCTTTTTAAGGGCTACTGAGCTTTACAGAATGGATTTTGCAGTGAAGAAGCCTCCGAAAAACCGGTGGCTTTTAAACAAAGTCTTCACAAGCTGTAGTTCGGCATGACTGCACATAATGGAACTTTATCCAAGGTAAAACTATGTAATCAGCAAACTCGTAATTACTTTTTCGAAGTCATTCTACGTAGTACAATTTCGGAGTGAAAAGACTGAATCCAAGACAAAGTCGCTTTGATGGAAATAAAGATGCCCTAAGTAGGTGGTAGAATTTTTTTTTCTTCTCCAGGTGCTGTTTGTTCGTTGTGAAAGTTCCTCACTATTTTTTTAATTATTTGAGATATTTTTTACAGTCCTTGGTCTCGTCTAAACCTGCAGTGAGATGCTCAACAATTGTTTACCTGGTGTAGGAGGTGTGCATTTGAGGAGACTTAATTCAACATTTGAAGACAAGAACGTGGATTTTTATATTTCTCACTCTCCCGCGGGCAGGAAATGTTCCTTCAGAGCAGAATACTGAAATTTGGAAGCTAGTGTGTAAATGGCCATTCACACGATCAGTCAATGTCGGAAGACACCCAAACAGAGACATCAAACTTTGCTCTCTATTCTGGAGTCAGATCGGGAACCTGTGTACGCTAGTGTACAGTCTCTTTGTAAGTGTACAGTCTACAATGGATTAGTGTACAGTCCCTTGACTTCCAACCTGACTCCAGAATTGAGAGCGAATTTAGCATTTGATACCCGTACATGGGTGTCTTCCGCACGGTCTTCCGACATTGAATGATCGTGTGAAGGAGCCTTAAGATACGCCGAAAAAAATCTATGAGCATACATGAAAGTCTTCATCCATGAATGCTATCAAGGTAAATTCAAATGTAAATTTAGAATGTAGTTTGTAGCGTGATAGGTACATTATTATTACATGGATAAATCACTGTGAACGCGTTATGGTCTTCTATATATGTATGTATGTGCCTGTACACGTACGACGTACAGATTCACTAAGCTATTAATTGAGTAAAAAGTGTATACAATTCAAAGGATTGGTCTTTCATTCAAATAAAAGGGTACTCTAGATTTATATTTTCAAATTCAAAATACAGTATATCTTTTTCCGATTTCAAATACGCTAATTTTGGGTGTGAAACACTAGTTTCAGAGACATGTCCAGTTCGTTTTAGGATTCATACCAAAATATTTTTCATAACTTCTATTGTAACTTTTAACCAATGTATGAGCACAGTAAGATATCGAATGCAGTCGACTCATATGGGACGTGAAGTAGGCTTACACATTCGGAGGGTACACCGGGCCTACCGAGTAATGCTACTCTGTGGATACGTGAATCAAACGCTCGGACCAGGAAATGTCTCGGTGTATATATTATTATGACTAGAGGGTCTTTTGTGAGAGTTCTTGTGAAGCTTTACGCTTCCTTTGATATGGGTATTTTAAAAACGACAAAAAAACTCTTGTATGGCGAGCTGTAAAATCTTGAGAAAGAAGTCTGTGGAGTGTTAGACTGAACTAGGATTGATTTTAATAGTGGTGGAAATTTGAGGTCGACGAAAATGCGAGATGGACACTTGAAAGGTTAAAAATGTTAGTGAAGAGACAAAATAAGTCATAGTATTAGCTTATTCGAGCGGAAGTAACTTGACACATACACAACGTACATCACGAACATCAAATTTTCAGACCATTCCCAGTCTAAATTTTCCGCCGCCGCCCTAACGATAATCGATGATACCGCGCCGACACCTGTGCTTACGAGCGGAAAATTTTAAACCATTCATGATATTTCGGCGGGAAAGTTACACTGGGTGGCCAATTAGTATGCCCTAAATTATATGAACTTTAATGGACTGCTATCCTACCTTCACTTAAATCTGTGACAACGAAATAAGATCCTTTATTAATACATAGGTTCGGAAAAAATGAGTGACAACGACGATAGTACACGTATGAACTTGGAACGTATTTCTACAAAAAAGAGCAAGGAGGAGACGCCCCCGTCTGCGCCGCCCACTTGTTTAGGCGGCAGTGAACTTGGTGACTCCAAAGATGAAGTTCCCTGGCACATGCGGGTCCTCGCTTTGGAAGTACTGCTCCCAGAGCTCGTCGAAACGCTCTTTCGTGACTTCTTTTTCGCCCTGGGGAAGCAGCGTGAGGTGTCAATGTGCTCTTTTGAATGAAATATCGTGTCGAGTCCAAGCTAAACGGAAATTTTTTCCGAGAATAGGACTACACCACTCGCAGCCTAGCAGTTTTCTTCCCACAGAGATGATAGACAGATGAGTCTCATTGATGAATGGGAGCACTTAATGTATAGCTACTAACTATTTATTGATTTTTTATATATTCACTACGTGATGAAGCTAAAACTTATTTGTCAATTGTTTGACTGGACAGAAGGGCGGAGTAGGAATAATATTGCGGGAAACCAAAGTTTTGAAATAAATACAATGTCTCAAAGCAGTGTGCTCTTCATTTATAACTGCAGAGAGTGATTACGTCTGAAACAGGGTCATAACAGGCCAAGCATTTTGCAGTTGTGCAGCTTATGTATGAAAGCTGTAGAATCATATGTTAAGTCACTTCGTTTTACCTGCAAACCTACCCGTGTTGGACAGAAAATTTGTTTTGATCGCTTTCGGTAACAACGAAGAAAAAATAGTTACCAGCGTGATAAAGCATACCTATGCTTTTCCTCCGTCTCCTACCTTGCTGAGTCTGGAGAAGGCCTGCTGACACTCCTCCCTGGGGATGCCGAGAGCGACGTACAGGGCAGTGTACTCCGCCACATCGATGGCCTCGTCCCCTGAACACACGCAAATGCTAAATAGCAGCGATCATGCAATGAAAACCTCAGGCCAGTGGTTGAATTTTGCAGTAAAATCGTTGTGCTGCACGCACGGTAACTAAATTCTCCAGAGGAAACGTTGCACTGCACGCACGGTAACTAAATTCTCCAGTAAAAACGTTGTACTGCACTCACGGTAACTAAATTCTTCCGTGAAAACGTTGTACTGCCCTCACGGTAACTAAATTCTTCAGAGGAAACGTTGTACTACACTCACGGTAACTAAATTCTCCAGAGGATATATTGTACTCTACTCACGTAACTAAATTATAGGCAATGAGGAGCCCACAATTACAGTTTAGGTAGTAAGGGTATTTAGGGCAGTAAGAGCAGTAAGGACAGTAAGGGCAGTGAGGGCAGCAAGGGCAGCAAGGGCAGTGAGGGCAGTAAGGGAAGGGAAGGTGAGGGAAGTATGAGCATTGAGGGTATTAAGGTCAGTGAGGGCAGTGAGGGTAGTGAGGGCTGTAAGGGCAGTAAGAGTTTGAAGTTCAGTAAAGGCAGTGTGGGCAATGAGATTAATAAGAGTTTTAAGGACACTGAGGACAGAAAGGGAAGTAAATACAGTAAGGAGAGTATTGGCAGTAGTGACAGTAATGACAGCAAGGGCAGCATGGGGGCAAGGATTGTAACTCCCGTTGCTGACTCACCTGAAATTATTGGCCCTTGGCTCTACATTAATGATAAAATGAATCCATAAGTATTAGCAAAACAGCTTTCTAACACTTGCTAAGACAATAAATCGACGACTCGTAAAAATCATGAACGCTTTTTTATCGCGCCTGAAGAAGGAGAATAATCGTTCAATTTGTACTGAGGAGGCCACAAGTTTTCATTCACAGGTCCATTTTTAATGCTGCAGAGACGCAAGAAAATGCATTCGACTTAACAGCAGCGAGTTAGTAAAGATACGAGGGCAAAATTTAAGTAAAGATACGCGAAGGTACGAATCATGTGTAAATCATCTCGAAGAATGAATCAACGCTATTAAAAGCGTTCCTTCCACCCGCCAATACGTGGCCATTAACATGGAGCAGCACGCGAATATGCGTCTTCGAAACAACGTTAATTGTAAATGTAGAGCACATTACATCATTAAACAGTCGTCCGAGTTACAGTGACTATTTTTCTAATGTATGGATATTCTTGGCCTACCATTCAGATTACAATCCTTATAATTTTCCATAAATTCTAAGACGAAGACCTGAGGAGTCCTCCAGCAGGAACATGAGGTCCCTGAAGGTGCGACTCCAGCTGCGGTCGCACTCGTCATCGCTCCACATGGCATTCCACTCCTCTACAGTCACCTGCCGGAAGCACAGCACTCTTTCTTCACTGGTTCACTAAGTCATTTATTTAAATTTTAAGTATTAGTAGAAGTGTATAGCAGCAAGTGATGGAATAGTTCAATCTGGTAGTTTTTGCAATGATTTTTTAACAGGAGTGAAACCCGAATGAACCATCAACCTGTCCAATAAATTCAATTTAGAAATTACAGTTTCTTTGATGGACGTTTGAAGCGGCAGAGGCGTAGCGTGTCTCATCATAGTGATGACAGCTACATAGAATAGGAGAGTGAGGGAGTAATCTTCTGACTACGTAAGTGATTGTGATTGTTACGGTCTTTTTTTCTTCTCCAGTGCTGTCCCTGAACTGTACTTTATCTGATGGACTTCTCACTGAACTTCTATCAGTAACTTTGTCGTCGCTTTAAGCCAGAGACAGCGCTGAAAATTCTAATGAAATTTCATCATACGAGGCGTTCTGTAGAAGGCACAGCATTCGACAAATTTTGAGAAAAAGTGCGCAGAATACTCAATACTATAATGGGTAAGAGACTAACATAGAATATTTTGCATATGCGTACTTAAATAGGAGTCATAAATTATTAGAAAGCGAAAAAATATGATCGTGTTTTTACAAAAAAAAATGTTTTTACACACTTTTCAAATTTGGTCGTTTTTATGGAATACACTATGCAAATCAGATGTTATCAATTCAATTCTTGCAAGACATGATCGCCCTCAAAGTTTAAGCCAATAGGTATGAATAACTCGCCTGAAATTAATATTCCTAATTCGTGAAAAAATTACCCGGGGAAATAACAATCCAGTACTTGATCGGAAAATAAATCGATCACTTATAAAACTAGCCATTTTTTATCAAATTAGGAGAAGGCGAGTAATGTTGCAACAACAAAAAAACTGCAATTTAAAAGCCTTCAAACCTCAAAGCAACGCCAAAATGCAATGATCTGAATTGGTGAGGGATGTTAGTTTAAATTTCAGCTCTTAAAGTCTTTCCATAGTTCAGAATTTCGAGGTTCTTTGTATAAAGTCAGTTTCGTATTAACGACGTCAAGACAAATAAAGCGCTTCCGTCGTTCCACATCCGTGAGTTACTATAATTTGAATTCGGTAATCAATTGTTCAATTTTCGCTGCTGAAGTCAACATCTTTTATATTTCGACTGCATTTAAAAATCGTATCTTATTAATTATTTTCAAGTTTGCTTTCGAAATATTATTTCATGCTATGGAGAGTCAGAGAAACTTTTACAATTTCACAGAGTAACAATTACTTTCTACTCTATTTAAAACAAGAATGAATGAACCGCTGCCGTTCGCTCGTTCGCTTCACGTTCGTTCCTAATTTTCAAATCAAATCTTCAACAAAAAACTTTCAACAAGAGCACTAAGAACATTTGTTAGTTTTCATGGTTCGCCGTCCTTGAGAAGCCTCAACAGTTGTCTGTATTAAGAAAACTTCTCGAATGAATTCTCGAGAACAACATTACTTAATTCGATGCTCGAGTTCGGTCCAGACGCTTCCTCTGAAGTTCTCTCCCAAAAAACCTGAGAAGCATCTCGTTAGCGCATCGAGGGCAAGGTTGTAAGTCCATATAAAAAAGGCGTTACTAGAAAGCGTGCTGCCTCGAGGAGTTGTTTCAACGAACTTGCTAATTAAAACCATAACATAAAATAACTTTGGAAAATGGCTTGTTAATTACAGCGTTGGTTAAGTCGGAACTAGTAAATATCATAGTAATTAGAGCAAGGATCGTTGTTTGGTGTGTGCGATGACGGAGTGGAGAAGCCTTGGTGACGTCGAGCTCCAAGCTGCGGTGTGGTGTGGCTGCTCGAGTTGAGTTGCGCGTTCAACATTGTAGGATCGATGATAAATTAAGAAGTTTAAAAAAAACGAATGATATCGTTTTGTTTTAAATTAACTCTTCACATGATTGTAAAGAGATGGATTTAGAGCGAAGAGGCAAAAAACTACGAGCGTGTATATTCGTATGTATAGGAATCGTATCCAACATCCTCGTGTATAAGAACACATATGTGTACATGATCAAAAACTATATGAGTCGAACTGCATAGCAACACAGTGGGGTACCGCGTGTAGTACGAAGAATATACGTATGTACGTAGGTTAAAATTTCGTTTATTATTAAACTTAGATAAAAAAATGAGCCAATATTAGGCAAAGATGCATTAAGAGCATAGTGATTGAACTCAAGATGAAGCCCATGAGGTACATCGGAACCACGTATGATTGACAAAATCTTTAGGTTTTCCTATAAAATTCTCACGATTATTTAGCAAATTCTCTTTGAGCGGAAGTCAGCAAGCTGCGGCTTTCCACTGCTATACACACAATCCATTCCAGTCTAACTATTTTGCTCTGGCTTCTGTAATAATCCATAATTATCAACACTTTTCTCTAATTTTGGCCGTCTAAGCGCAGATATCACCGCCGAATAGTTGATGACCGACAGGAAGGCGAAAAAGTTAGAGTGGGTTGTCACATGACGCACTTCCTCCGTACGCAGCACGCCGTACGAGCATCTAAGAACCCTTACGTGCTAACAACCCGCCGTGCCATGCTCTGTGTGTGAATGAGTTCGGAATAAAAAATTTTTTTTCAATGTCGAGAGTTCTTGCCACCAACTCGTGTGAGGTGCGAAGGCTGAGCTAGGCGGGCTGAGCTGTTTTACAGCTGCTGGAGCCCCTAGGACGCGTGTACGCAAGCCCCTCCGACATAGCAGGTGTCCAGGTACCTGAGCGCAGTTGTTCTCTCCTAGCTCTATGGCACGTATTGTTAAATATCATTATTACCATTTTTTGCTTACTGTTATTGTTATTTTTATCACGATCCATATTAATATTGTTGTTTGTTATTATTGTTGATGATATTATCATTACTTTGATTATTAGAGCGAAACACAAACAATTTGTTTCTTATTTTACTTCTTTTATTCTTTTGTTAAAAGAATCAGCACAAAAGTGTCAAACGACCTTGTTGTTGCGAAATAAAAACTCATTTTTGAAACAAAAAACAAATAACATGCATTGCTTGCATGTCTTTGCTGCAGGAATCACAAAAGAAGTACAATCGATTTGAAATTACTACGCGTTTCAAAGCCGAAGTACCCTTAGAGGCAGGGGATTATCTGGACTTGAAGGGGGCACGATACGGCAATCGAAAAAAATTAAAATCATCAAACATAGGAACGAATTAGAGAGTGAATGTCACAGAACCTAGAATGTTAACGTTAATAGTAATTTGATGTTTATATTAATGCAGAAAAGGCTAAAGATTGCAATGAAATTATATTTTATAATGGAATATTTATGTAACTATCAGTAATTCCTATCACTAATGAATTCTCATTTTCGGAGAAACTCATTGCAATTAGTCATAATTGACTTCAAGATTACACAGATATTCAGAACCTTAATGCAACTATAAACTGAACTGCACGAACAATAAATTAAAATTCCCTACATCTTGAAGCCGTTGTCTGTTTCATACCTAATATACAGGACCAAAATTAAAAATTCAGAATCTCAATTACAAACTCCCAAACCTAATACACTGCAAACTACACGAGAAACAAATGCACATTTGCAATACCTTGGAATCGTTGTCCTTGTCGGCCCGGGAAGTGAGGGCCCGCCAGAGCTCCCTCAGTGTCGTCTGAGTCTTCTCGTAGTGAGGGTCTTCCTCCGGCCACCCTCGAGCTCCACACACGCTCTGGTAGAAACTTTATCAATTATTCCTACCCAGTTGACATACACTACATCGTTGGGTTTTCAACGCATCATAACTACCCGCGCGTGAGAGATGTGAGGTCTAAGCCTACTTTCCCGAAGGAAGCACTCCGTGGTTCGGCAAAAATTCGATTTCTCAGCCTGGAAACGAACCCTTACTTCCCATTCGTGAGCAGAACGTGTTACCCGTGCACCTTGCAGGTCCGCGTCTCCACACTTTTGTGATGGTGACAGCGACTACAGTATGGGATCTGGCAGTGTTTCTATCCTTTCGGTGTCCGAACTTGTGAGCACTTGTTAGTAAGTGTTATATTATCTATGATATCAGGAGGTGTTATTTTTATCTGTTAAACTTTTATCAACCAAAAGGACCCTACGGACCATTTCACATACCTGCCGCTGACTGCTCGTATGAAGCTAAATGCAGTCTAATTTTCTATGCGCATAAGGCTGCAGCTGGCTTTCCGTGCAAGGCTAAATGCAGCCTTATCGTAATAATAATTTTATCATTATGGGGCTAATAAATAGTGGCTAACATGACGTCATTTTCGTTTGGATGATTTCTTTCCGTTGGGTATCTTAACTGATCAACAGTAACTATTACCTTATGGCATCCCGTCTGGTGTACAGTAAGTTTATACATACTTTTTATGGGTTTTGACGCAGTCGCTTGAAGACGCCTTCTGACTGGCAAACGGATTATTGAGCTTATCTCGTACAGGACTCACAGCGGATAATTTTGCTGCCAAATTAGGGCATGAGCCTTTTCCGTAAAAACGGTTATATCTAGTACCTAAAAGTGCATTACATGCATGTATGGCATCTGAAAATTTCATTGCTTGTGTTAATTTTTGTACAAAAATACAAGTTTAAATGAAAAGATAGCAAGTGCAGTTTCAGTCATATTAAATATCCCAGAATATGTGTACATTTTTTTAAGTTTGAGTTTTAAAACTCATGAGAATTTCCACATTTTGTCGTCTGTGGTTTAATTATCGTCGTCCAACCCGCGTCAGGTGATGAAAGAAACAAATTGGCTAGAGCATTTTTCAAACATACGAATCAAATGTGACTCTTGACTAGTGTAATCTTTACTTGTCCTTGCTGAGTTATATATTTTACGGTTAATGATGTTCGAAATTGCGTTGAAATCAGCTATGAAGTCATAGCATGTCCAGTCGTCCCCCCGCATAAAGCGCTAGATCTGTACCAGCGCCCTACAATAATCCCTGCATAGAGCGGTATCAACCTGAACAAGCACAGAATAGCACTAAAAAAATATCAGTGTCATAATAAGAAAACGGCGTGTTAAGAGAAGCGACCAAGACGATAGAGCGGGGTTTGCTCGAACCAATCTAGCGCTCTATACGCGGGAGACGGCTTTGAGTAGCAGATTTTATTCCTTGCACGTTACGCGTGTGAGTTGGCCAGAAATATTTTGCAGATGTTCTTGCGAGGTCGACCAGGAGAAGATTCTTCACTTTACGTGAGTGGTTTGCTGAACTCTGATAAAGACCAATTATGGGCTTTTCTGGTCGGCCTCAAGGCATATTTGCTAACTCACCGACGACTTCAATTCATAAATCTATATGAAATGATCGTGCAAATTTGAAGTTCATTCGCGCGTTAGGCACTCCAGCTCTCATTCGAGCATTTCAAAAACGGTCGAAGTTTTAAGCGGGGATCGAAACTTAAAATCAAGCTTTTCAGAATTCAATTTGAAAGCCAGAGCGATTGCGAAGGAATAATTTTAAGCCCCGCGCAGGATTAAAATGACAGGGGAGAAAAATGTTCAGCGCTGGAAATTGATGGCTATACGTAGTCAAGGTTGGGCAGCACGAGGCCGCAGGTGTGTGGATGCTTGCACTCATGTGTGCAGGAGATGCCCACATAATTGAGTAAGTGCGTGTAGAAATATAAAGGAAATGAACACAGAAATATGGAGGACAGATGCGTATAAATACTGAAAATATGAGCATGAAATTATTAAGAATAGGTGCGTAGAAATATAAAGTGAATAGGCATCAAGAAATAAAAGGATTACGCATAGAAATGTCAACATTCAATTTCCATTGCTTACACATATGGACAGATAAAATTTCTAAACTTAGACGCTCAACGATTGAAGTTGACAAAATTGAAAATTACAAACAAATTTGCCCAGGAGAAATATAAATAAATGCAGGAATAGATACATAAAAGGAAATTTCATTACAGATATGTAAACATTCGTTTCTATCAACATAAGTGTGGTGATAATGGGAAGTAAACCATGAAATCTAGCTCAAATGAGACACAAGAGAAGGGCTGAAGTTTTCCGATAGAACTGGGATATCAAAAAGGAAAGAAAATAAATTATATTCCTGCAGAATTGACGTACGGCACAACAGATTAGTTTCCAAGTGCGTCATATGTTAATTAGCAGACGCGCCCGCCAACAATTACGGGACAAACTATGTTAATTTCCTAAGATTTCCTTTTATTTAAGACAAATCTGACATGAAGCGATGTTTTCAGTATCATGAATACGAACTGCCTCCTTTGACAATCTCGCAGATTTGGAATATGGACGCAGGAATTTTATCTTATATAAATCCTTAAGAGCGTGACAGGGTGACGGACGGACGAACCAACCAAGCAACACTAGGTTATTATTATAAAGTGGGATTGGGGACAGGGACAAGAGTGCAGTGGAGAATGTGGGACTTAATCTTCCATTCCCAAGTGCGGCAGTCCGAGACTGCATGGAATCAGTCCGTCGCGTCCCGGCCTGTATCCGTGATACTGACAACGTCGTGAACAGTTTTTTCCCATTAAAAAATCAAGATGGAAAGTTATAAAGCAGAAAGTTTTGCGCGTAGCGTACGTTAACATAGGAAAGTGTTCGGTAGTTCATGTGGAGGAGAAAACAAAAATTTCGCTATTAAGGAACGCTTTCGTAGTGGAAATGTTAAATGAAGGAGAACACAGCAGCGCGTGAAATTGGATTAATGATTAAATGATGATTTCCTCCATTTTACTGTGTAAAAAATGCCTGAATTGTTTTTCTGCGGAAATTTGTGAGCTCAAAGAATTTATTTTCCTGGTTTAAGAATTTGAAATTTGGATAATGAAATTACATATATTGACCAGATAAACTATCGACCGAAATGTCCCTTTCGGGATTCATTCATCTGAATAAAATGAGTGCAGTGAAATCAATCCAAATTACGAGTATATCTATAGATTTTTGAGCATAAAACTCACATCACTCTAATGTGGTATCAGTTATGAACTTTAATTTGATTTTAGATGGATTAGCCGCGTAAAATCACAATAAAATTTCTCAGGTGGGAAGCAGAAGTATTTCAAAAATATCTTTAACATCTCGTTACACTGGAACGATCGCAACTCCTTTCTGAAAAGTGCTTAAGATTAATTGTCTACAGTGACGAAAATATCGTGATAGGATTTCACGGCTTCAGCTGTCTGCCATGGAGCCCATAGAGCGCGACAAAAGATTCATCAAACAAATCTTTGGTAAACTGAAAATAGAAGAAAAACGCCCGAGTTTTGAGTACGGTAGAAATTGGGGCAACACGGCTCCGAACACAAAAGTTTTCTGTTCTGGAATTGCAAAAATTTGGGAAAAGAGCGGGCCGATACCTCACTTTCGAGCGAAAGAATCCTGGAAAAACGGGACGGGCGAACCCTTGATGCGCCTCTCGAATTTCCAACTCTGTCATTGGAAGCCAATCTGCGGTCATGAAATGTAGAGCATCGCTGTAACTTTTCACTCGTGACTGATGGCGTTTGGCTCGGGCATCGCGGGCGAACTTTAAAGATCTACGATGGTGCAAACGAGTTTTGAAAATTTTCATGTTAAAGTGACTTTTTTGAAAAAAAACAGATTTGGATGTAATTTTAGAGAAGTTGTTTGTTTGATATTTTCTGAATCATCTCACTTGGTTTGCTTTGTTTGGAATTAATTGGCTTACAAAACTTGTCTGGATTAGTTCTCTATTTCAGCTTGGTTTCTAACCAGCATCGGTAAGTAATGGAATTTTTCTTTTGATTCATTGAACCAGAAAACCTAAGTGTCAGCTTCAAAGTGTAGTCGACTCTTGCGAACATGAAAATCTTATGGGCACATTTGCAGAACATGAAGTGGATTGTAAAAAGGAAATCGTAATTCCTATCAACAGGCTGTAGTATAACACTGATAAAATGATGCGCACTGACTAACGTTTAATACCGTCACACGTCGAGGGTTCTGGAAATGTAATTAGCTTGATATATAGTCGAACTATCACTTCAAGCTAATCCAATCGAAAACTATGAACTGGATTAGTGTAATTGTAACTCTAATGTATCCCTGAAACTATTCTCATGTGCGAGACGCACACGATGTGCGCACCTGCAGTGATTTTACATCACTACAACAAAACGCCTTGCCGCAGCTTTGGAAGCGTTCACCCTCCCCCCGTGAACCACCTCGTTTCTAAGTCAGATATGCGCCTCCGATGCGGCAATAACAAGCGCTCGCCAGCCGTGCATCAAGCAAAACTTCCATGTAATCAAATAATGTGGTACGTTCGAACCCATTTCCGTAGCCAAGCTACGAATGGCGTCGATTGCGAGAAGTCGCCTCACACGCTGAGTGTCCGGGGCGCCGGCAGTGGAAGCAACAACACACGTCCTAACTTCCACTGCCAACGCTATCTCCTCCCAGGGACCTTACATTCTTTCACCCTCGACAAGGGAACAATTTATTTCGGCGAAAGGACGAGAGTTCAGACGAGAGTTATGTCTTGAAGTTTCCTGCTCGGGCTCAAAACTAGAAGTGTCCAGGAATTGACATCGGTGCAGCTTTTACAAAGTCTCGGGCTCGAAGTTTCAAAAGTTGTGAGTTCTTCCATTGTTGGAACTGAAGACTGAGAGTGCCGGGGAAGGGAGATTGATTAGTGTTTTCATTTAGTTCTACAGGAAAAGCATTTAAGCGATGGAAGAGGAGTTGGAACTTTTGAAAGGCACTTGAACCAGAAGAGAAAGGTTTCATCTTTTCTAATTAATCTTGGCCGTTTCCACGCTCAGTTTAGAAATTACAGGCGCCGTACAAACTTCTTCTGTCTAGAAATGTTAAAAAGAGATTAGTTCTATTTAGCGTTGGTGAGAACAATTCGTTCGTGGGGTTGGACTGTTCTTTCTCATGCACGGAGGAATGGTCTATCGATTTCTTGGTTAGTCCTCAAATCTTCCTGGAAGCGTGTTACTCACAACAATGATATGTAAAATCTTTTGCCTTTGTCGTAGAATTTCGTAAAGTCAGCTAGGCTGAAAATTATTCATGGGTAATTGTAGCATCAATAAAACTACAATCATTTATGCACAGGAAAAGTGCATTTAAAAATTCCTGTGCAACTTGTAGCTTCATTCACAGGGACAGGATCAAAAGTGACTGAAATTTTGCCTACTAATTCATAAAAATTAGGCGCTTTACACTCTACTTTACAGATGATGTCTAAACTCAGTGGGAGCGACAATAAAACGCAGAGTAAACTCAGTTGTTCTTTCTACGTTGATTTGGAAACTGGTGTGGGCATATTTCAACTACATTATTTCCGCCAACAGGTGCACCAGTCAACCAGTTATGAAGTCAAACTAGTGGTTCGTTCGCAAACAAACAATACCCAACTGACAGCAATTAGGAGTTGCTTCCACATCAAACGATCCGGAGTTTATTACAGAGAAGGAAAATTTTCCGGGGTTCTGTAACTACTACGAGGACTTGGCTAAAAGATTTCTCGAGTTTCTTATTAAATGACGAGGCTCGTTAGCGCCGATATGAAAGCGCTTTTAAGCCAATGGACTTCATGTTTTGGATGTTCGTTGGAGCCGCAGCGGTGAGCCCGTTAGGCCCGCAAGCACCGTTCCGTCTATGTATAATGCTACACGCGCTGATTCATGGTCAGCCCTTATCTGCTCGTCTTGCTTTTTAATTTCCATAATGAAACATTTTATACAGATTGAATTCGGCCTTCTTAGTCCATCTATTTGAATTGCAATACGTCTTATTTTACTTCCAGCTTACTCCCAGTTTGTCCCAGCTAATTCCCAGCTAGCTCCCAGTTAATTCCCAGCTAGCTTCCAGTTAATTCCCAGCTAGCTCCCAGTTAATTCGCAGCTAGTTCCCAGCTAGCTCCCAGCTAGCTCCCAGCCTCCTGCCAGCCCGCCTCACCTTGACTGCCAGCTCCAGGTCGTTCTCGTCGATTTCCCCGCTCCGGTTGACGTCTGGAAATGTAGCGACAGCGGCCAATTAGGCCTCAAATGAAGCTTTTGAGGGGATAATAGCGCTAAAAGACTTGGCTGGCCACCACCCAGATCAAAGAGCCGCTCCGCAAAATTCTCATTATGGAAGGAAAACAATTGGAGCAAAACATTGAAGCGATTAAAAAACAATCCCTTCTAACGGGCCAAGTTCGGTTTTTGAAAGCACGTTATCAAGTCTTGTAAGATTCGGGTTTAAAATCAACGTAGAATTTTATATCAGAATCACGTGGGCATTGGTATGATTCATTTGGGTCACAAGCGAATATTCATATTCTGGACATTGACTGTATTGGATATACTTGATAATATAATCGTACCAACATACAGCATACTTCGGCTGAATCGTAAGTCCTTTGGTCACAATTAACTAACAGATGAGTATCTCGAATGACAACAATCAACAAACAAGAAATTTTTTAATTCAGACCAAAAATAGTTTTGGGACCTCAAAATAGTTGTACTTTCTTCAAAACCGAATGACTTGTATAACCGGTTTGTTGATTAATTGAACTGGTAAATTTTTAAGTGGACCAGTAATTGTAACTACTTCTCAACCCAGAGCACATTCACAGAACATTTGAAGCGACGTGAGCCGTCCACATCATCACCTGGACTGTAGTTAGTTCACGCTGTGAGTACGTGAGGCTTTACCTGCAACTTAATTTGCTCACTGAAGAAGGTGTTAAGCAGTGTAATTTACTCACCAAAGAGGATGTTGAAAAACATAATTTACTTACTGAAGAAGGTGTTCAACAACGGTAATCGCTCACCAAAGAAGGTGTTGAAGACGTGCAGGAGCTTTGCCTTCCTGAAGGGGGAGAGCACTGCTGCCATGGTGGAAAAGTCCTGATTTTCGATGCAACAGACGCTGAAAATTATTTTAACTTCTCTGAAAAATGAAAAAAAGCATTAAGTTTACGTAGTTTATTTTTTTAATATAAGAAATAAAAATCTGTGAATATCTCTACTATTCTGAAACCAGCATATTACCGATAAATGCTCCATTCCGTGCAGTAGGGTATGACTGACATACCACTCTGGGTAGTAGAGTACGACTGAAACACACACCACTCTTTGTACCAGAGTACTACTGGAACACACACACCACTCTGTGTAGCAGGGTATAAGAGATATGTACACCACTCTGTGTAACAGGGTATGACTGATAGACACTATGTTCTGCTTGGCAAGGTATGATAGACACACCACTCTGTGTAGAAGCATCTTGGAACCGAGACCGATGCAGAAGGCTACATAAGCGTGACAAATGCTTCACCGCGCTTATCTCATTTTCTGTCATTGTTTAGTTTATGGTGAGAAAACAATGGAGTCGAAACATAGCGAGGTGTGGTGTTGAGCGCCGTCCTGCCTGAACACCATCACGCAAGCCTCCGTAGCTGGGACGCACACAATGGGCTCATAAATCGGTGAAGGCGTAGAGAGGACAGGTGCATGCGAGATGGACATCAGTTGGTTATTCTGAGATGAATACATCCCAGTACTCACACAGTATTCGCGAAGTACTCACACAGTACTCACAGTACTCACACAGTATTCACAAAGTACTCACACAGTACTCACAAAGCACTATTGCTGTCAGGGCAGAAGACTTTATTGCTGCACATAGGAAGGACTTCAACTATAAGCAGCACCTTTGCTGTGACGTTTCGTTCATGTATGCACAGAAACTGAAGGCATTTAGACATACTACAATTTTTCAGACAAAAACAACATACGTTCTACAATTTATCTTTAACTCCAGCAGCAAAATATGTATTATTCTTACATACTGCATATATTTACACTTTTTATTTTTGATCAGAAACTGAAGGCAGACGCAGAAACAATGTGCCAGAATTGATTTTTTCGACACCACCAGTTGAAATTGCATCATCTTTATACGTGAACCTGCAATTTTCATTGTTGTGCAGTCACTGAATGCATGCACGAAAACGATATACCCGTACACTGCGATTTCTTCCTTCATCAAGAGCAGCAGCAGCAGCACATCATTCTTGCTAGCGATGTACGTGAAAACATATACACACATTTCCTAGCCGCAACTAAGGCGCAATCTGGAGCGCGTCTAGAATAAATAGAGCGTGTGATCCTGTAAGGAAGGCCATTTGCGGTGTGGTATTGGATCCTAACATGCTTTGGCGGGGCAGCTCCCGCGGGGCCCTGCCGTCCACACAAGGGGTGATGTGACGCCACAGAGTCCCGCCCCCCTACTAAGACCTGCAGGAGAATAATAATCATAACAAGGGTCTGCCTGTAGTAACAACTGACCTGTAAAAGAATAGTAATAATAATAAGGAGAGCTTTTTTGACATAACAAGGGACCTCCAGGAGAACAGTAGTGATTGCAAAGGTTTCCTGTGATGACAAGGGACCTCCAGGAGAACAGTAGTGATTGCAAAGGCTTCCCTGTGATAAGAGCTTTACAAGACAACAGCAGTGATAGCGAGTGCTGCACTGAGATAAAAAGGGCCCTTTTGTGACAACAGGGGCTCTCTATGATAACAAGAGCTTCCCTTGGCTTCATTTTTCACGTGAGGCGCCCACTCAAGTGCTTTAAGTTTTACACATCACTTTCCCGTATTTCCTCCTCGACTGAGCACAAACAATAAGGATTCCATTCCCCCCTCACAACTCGACTTGGAATCTTCCAGCTTGCGCATTCGCTCGCTTCGACAGCACCGAGAAATCTTTTAAATTCTCAGTCACGAGACGTGCGATTCTCGTTCTGATACTGGAATGCAAAATCGCGCGATGGAATTCCACAAAACCAGGGGATAACACCGCAAAGCTCCTGTAATATTCCAGACCAGAATGTGGAGTTCCGCTTGCTAGGGAAATCCTGCTGCAATGGGAAGCGCAAAACCTTTTTCGCATGTAAACTCGGAGCAGCTGAGGGTGCTGCGGGCCGACCAAATGCAAATCTTGGGCCCTCGAACCTTATGTCAACACCACCAGCAGATGGAGCGAAGCATTAAGTCCCTCTTGCAGGGGCAGCTCCCCTGAGGCCTCCTGTGCCTCGAGACGCAGTACACACTTCGCTGGATCCCTCAGGAGCCCAGCTCCACCTCTGGGAGACGCTCTCGTGTGGACAGCTCGGTACTTCCTGTGTTGGGTGTTCAGCCTCCAGCACGGCTTCTCAGGGGTCAATGCTAAGACTTCATGAGGTGTTTTAACGCCTCGCCATCTTAAGGCGTTTTAACACCTCGTGATCTTAAGGCATCTTAACACCTCACGATCGTAAAACACCTGCGATCTTAAAGCGTCTTAACACCTCACGATCTTAAGGCGTCTTAACAACTCACGATCTAAGGCGTCTTAACACCTCACGATCGTAAAACACTTGCAATCTTAAGGCGTCTTAACACCTCACGATCTTAAGGCGTCTTAACACCTCATGATCTAAGGCGTCTTAACACCTCACGATCGTAAAACACTTGCAATCTTAAGGCGTCTTAACACCTCACGATCTTAAGGCGTCTTAACACCTCATGATCTAAGGCGTCTTAACACCTCACGATCGTAAAACACTTGCAATCTTAAGGCGTCTTAACACCTCACGATCTTAAGGCGTCTTAACACCTCATGATCTAAGGCGTCTTAACACCTCACGATCGTAAAACACTTGCAATCTTAAGGTGTCTTAACACCTCACGATCGTAAAACACCTGCGATTTTAGGGCGCTTTAACACCTCACGATCTTGAGGCGTCTTACCTCACGATCGTAAGGAGTCTTAACGCCTTATGATCTTAAAGGGCGCGTCAACTTTGGGCGTTATGGCATGGCCCGCAAGATATCTAGACATGAGGCTTTTAGATTTCTTCCTCGGAGGCCACATGAAATTATTGATTTATGAAACACAGGTGGAGTCCGAGGTGGATCTGATTGCGAGGATAGCGGTCGCAGCATTTAATATCGTACAGGGTGCGTACGGTACCTACGGATACCTTACGCACTTTTAGAAAAACAGCACGCAGTAAACGACTCTCTCGATTTTTCGTCGATGTAAACTGACCTTGTCTAAGAACGTAGGATTTGTATCCGAGGTCTTGATGAACGACATTTCTCATTGTTCCTTCAGNCAGGTGTTCTGAGTGAGTCAGAGCGTTGACAATGCTGTTTTCTCTTGCTCATCTCCATTGTTTTCATTCAGCTCCTTTCTAACTTGGCAAACAAAAGATCTGGTGACTTTAGAAATCTTGTAATTTCTAAATTGCCGTTGCGCTTTTATAGACACAATTACAGCTTGCCTTTTCATTTCATTAGTAGTATCTGCCATGAGATATTCTAAAATATAAAATGCATTAATTATTATTTGGTTAGTTTAAATGACAAAAATATAAGTGTCCTCAGCTACCGTACGCACCCTGCAGGAGAACCAAGACTTCTACACCTTGTCTGGCTATCCGTTCGGAAGGAGTGCCAGCCCTGCATTGACGCAGGGGGGCACGCATTTCGAACATTTATTGTAAAGTTCGTTTGTTAAAGTATCTATTTCTTTTATATTCGTAAGGTTACACTAATGATAGTTCTCAGAGATGAAAATGTTAGTGACTAGGCATCAGGGTTAAATTTAAACCTACGTGCCTTGAAAACTAAGGAGTTTTGAAATATGCATTTCTGTAAAAGCAGGGACATCCAAACTTGTGAAAGCAGAGCTCCAAAATTCTCGTGAACTAATACTGCAGCAGTTTGGCGGGGCGTTACTGAAATAATTATGGCCGCCCTGAAATAAGTTCTGGGCGTAAACTGACTTTTTCTCGTTTGTTTTCTATTTGCGCGCTGGAAGGAAAAAGAGAACATGAGTGGGTTAGCTGTAACAAGAGTTTTACGCGTCAAATTCGTTACGAGATATTGATTGAAAAGAGAATTTTAACCCGTAGAAGTAATGTTACAGCTGAATTCTTGAGGGACTTATCCCTGTAACGTTCAAATTAGTTTTTGTGATAAGGCTGATTTTTGCTTCGTAGGGTCTTATGTTTACTTAAGTATATGCAATACGACTGCATTCAGCTGTTTATGTATACGGATAAGGAATACGTCTGAATTTACGAGTTTACAAAAAATTCCCACTTTCCTCATGAGACCACCCCACCATCCTCATGGCGCTTTTGGGCGATGAGGTGTCGAGAGTCCCACTAGGGCATAAGAGGCTAGGAGCTTAAGAGCTGGTGTTCTAAAACTGGCTCTAAGTCATTGCACTCGCACGCAACCACATGCGCAACGGAGCCCCCGTCATTCGCAATACGTCAATTCTCGAGTTTTCATGCTCGCGAATGAGCGTAAACTTGTAAATTCGCGTCTACGCTCCGTAAACTCAAAGCGGCCGAGTGGTGCTCGCGCGTCCGAGGGGCGGGGCAGCAAACAACGCCTGCAGCTGCTGGCAGAGAACTTAAAATTGCCAGCTGCCTCGGCCAATTTGCCCGGAATTTCGGACTCCGAAAGCTCTTCATCAACTCATCAAAGGGGAAGAGACCGGAAAATGTCTCCAGTCTTCTGCAATGCGCTTCTAATTACAACTGTTTCAGAATTGTCCGTATGACTTGAATGGTATCGCGATAGAGTTTTTATCTGATGCTGGTTTGTAATAACTGAACGTTGAGAAACACTTCAAAGAACAACAACCCCATCATGAATTAGACGAGGGACAACTGTGTGCCCTGACGGCAGTTTCGATAGCAATAAAATCAAACGACTTTCCTTCAGTACCAACGGAATATGATGCCCTTGTGGCTTGCTTGTTATTCCAGAATTATTTCCAACACCAAAATTGCTCACATCGTGTCCATCAAACTTCTCTCCAAGAGTCCGATCTTTTGAACCTTTTTCCTTCTGTATTCGTATTTCGTAGGTTCAAAGTGACACGTAGTGACAAAGTGGCACTGAAAAAGCACGTAGAGAGCCGCGGCTTCCTTTCACCTACTAAAGAGGATCGTCAGACATTTTCCTCAGCTGCCGCTGTGACCGCCGCTCCTTGCTGCTTAGGATGAGAGCGCGCCAGCATGTTCTCATGTGCATGTCACGTTCTCTTTACTGCCGAATTTTTATGCTAGTTCTGGCTCTAATTTTTCTCTAGTTTGACACTTACTTATTTTGACTGCTGTTCTAACTTCAGTTCTGAATTCAGTTTTAATTTCAGTTTTTACTCCAGTTTCAATTTACACCAATTTTTATTCCAGTTTTGACTCTAGTTCCAGTTTTGACTTCTCCTCTTGACTGCACAGCCTTCCCCCTACCTCCCCTCATGCCCCTCCTGGCCCCCTCGCGTCTAATTACACGAGTCCTCAGGTGCACGTCTTTTGGCCGCCAGCTATAACTTCCCAGGAGAGCACGTGTCCAGGCTGGTCCATAATTTATGGCCTCTTCTTTGCTCCATAAATCTGCTTGAACATCACAGCGTGCCATGATGAGGTACTCCAACACCACCTCCAGCTCCAGCTCCAGCTCCTCCTCCAGCTCCAGCTCCAGCTCCTCCTCCAGCTCCAGCAGGCAGTCGCAGTAATAAAAACTAGAGTTCAAACCTTCACGATTGCGGATTTGCATTCAGCCAAAATTCTACTAATTTACTCAGGAGTCGACCGAATCCAACGCAGTGCGACATGATGGATCGGTCTTTATGTATAATGTTGAAACAGTGCGACATGACGGATCGGTCTTTATGTATAATAATGAAACAGTGCGACATGATGGATCAGTCTTTATGTATAATGTTGGAACAGTGCGATATTATGGACCGCGCTCTCTATAAAGTTGAAACAGCATGGCACATTGATATTCTGATACTATATTACTATGAGTTATTTAGAGAGAAATATTATGTCCTTGCTTGTTGTGTTGCACAAACACGCATACTTCAATATATCTCCCTGGCTATGACACAGCATTGTTATTGCTCTCACTATTTAGTAGTGTTACTGATAATTTAGTTAATTCACAAATAAATTGACGACGTAACTGCCTTCAAATTTTTCCTTATTGAATTACACAGTTTTTCAACTATTTGAGGGAAGGCTGAAGCTGAAAGTAATAATGTTTACCATAATGTAATTCAAAATAAAACTTGTATTTTTTGCTACAGAATTTGCGGGATAATGATTTTGGGTGTACTGTACTACGCTCCCCGGACAAAAAATTAGACGTCTATTGTTTTTCGAGTACTAGTTATTAGCCACGTGCATCGATCGGGTTTTAACGCGGTGACCGAAGCTTAAATTAGGTTATATATGTAAGCACCAAGCAGAGCTAGCTATGTATCGCTTTGTTTAAAGCTGGAAATGTGTAGACTTTTTTCTGAATTGCTCCACAACGATAGGGCAAAAGCAATACGTTTTGGTTGGGCTAAGGGACACCCAGCGAATGAAGTAGCAGAATTTGCAAGGGTTTCATACCGCATTGTAATGAGGGGATACCAACAATGGAAATAATCCGGTGCATACGGCAATTCAAGGCGAAATTGTGGACGGTTTGCTGGAACCGATCTTGCGCTCTAGAAAAGGGACGACTGAATATTATTTCCCTTAGCCTTTTTCTTAGAATTGATTGTTTCAACTCCTTAAATTAAGTGTTTGCTTTACGTAACAATTGGGGACGAATGAGTGCAATTTAGAGAACGCTTCAATAGTCTAAAAAATCCATTCATCCCGATTCTGGCATTGTAGGAAATTTGAACGAGTTTGGAACCCTATCGCATGAGGAATAACGAGACCAGGGTAACAACTCTAAACAGGCTTTCTTTGGTTCCCAGCCTTCATCCAGCAGTGCTAGTTTTTGTACTTCGAACACTGTTCGACACATACACGGTAGTTTTCCCACTGATGTATTATAGCAGAGCTTTCGTTCTGGCCTCCGCTGTCCGTCATCAAAGGCTAAATTTAAATTAGCCCTGGCGGCCCCTCGAGTGCATGGATCAGTACTCACAGACGCAGGTGCCGGAGACGGGACTGGCGGGAGAGCATAATATCGCGGTCAGGCGACAGCATTTAGCGAATATTGCGCTGGATCCCACGACCACAATGGGCGCGCCATTATTGCTCCAGC
>VOMN01050886.1:0-42852 GCA_014899125.1 Orchestia grillus | reverse complement strand
CCACAAAAGAGCTGTGCAACTTTTCCTAAGCATCTAAAACTAAGAGCGGCACCAGCCACCAGAAACACTTTACTACTACAGAAATAAAAAAGTCTTGAGCTTTCACAGAAGTCATTTCTCGTAGCTGGCGCTGGTTTCAGTTACCTTACCTCAGAAAATTAGCTCTCTCCACCAAAAGGCCGTTTACTCGGGCTATTCAAATATTTACCCTGGGCCAGAGAAAATTCGGTAATTAGGAGAGAATACTTGGAGTTTGCGATGCAGGTACTTGGGGAGCATTAGAAGGGAAGACTGTGGTCTTTGTGGACTGAGCTAAAGTATGAAGCAAGTATAACACCACAGGCTTCACTTGGACTTTTTCTCTTGAGATTTACACCTTCGTGTAACTGCAGAGCCTCGGTATTGTAAGGTTGGAAATGGGCGATTCTGTGAGTTTTTTTTTAACGTACATCTCGGTGAATTTTACAAGCCGCGTCTCGGTGCACGCTTTCGAGTTAAGGCGTGCAGCTTCAGGGCTTCGGGTAAGGCTTAAATACAATCGGCGTTGGGGATAAGTTGAAATTTTCCCTCACAATGTAAGTATTATTTGCGCAAAACGATGATTCATCGATTGAAGTTTATACTTCGTAGCTTCATGTTCACGAGAGCTAATTGTAGAGCATTTTTAATGATTTTCACGCAAAGACTACGTGACCTGTTAATTGTTGCAAAGTTTGATATCTTTCATACATTTCAAAGAAACGGCTAACAACGTAAAAATTATTCATGTTTAATTACTAGAAAAGTTCACAAAACTTATCTTGGGTGGGAATTTTTCCATCCGTTGCCTCCCAGTTCCATTAATCCCCAAGCACGGAAAAAAAGCGAAGCAAATCCGGGTTTTTAAATTTTCCTGCTGCGCGTTCCAAGCGTGTTGTTCATTTTCATCAATGTCAACAGGTCTAGGAAGCCAAGAAAATGGAATCTCGAGAAAATTGAAATGAAATCATTTGTTGAATTTCATCATCGTAAGTGAAAATTAATCTAGAATTGCGACTTGTTAAAAGTTGCAAAACTGAATATTTACTACCATTAGCTTGTGTTCATAAACCGTAGGAGTGCGCAGCATAGTTAAATAACCTCTTTTCTAACTCTTGCAGTTTTACTGCTAAAATTCTAATGCCTGCATGCTTAAGTCTCCAATCCCGTGCGTTCTTTTGACGTTTTTACCGATTTTTGTGGGAAACAGGCACTCAAATGCTCAGTTTTTGAAAGAGCGATCCTCGGCTTAGAGGCAGGTTTCTAATTCCAAGCTGCAAGAACCGCCCCAAAAAACGGGCAGTCTACGACCGGCGGCCGACGCAATAATTAAATCTGATCGCTTTACGACGCCAATTTGCAGGGATGAACTCGCAGCTGCTGACTGGACACGAGCGTAGCAAATCAAAAGAGATTCCCGAAGAAAGTCACACGAGGACAAAAGTTCCCGCGCTCAAATATTTGCAATTACACCTCGAGATGAACTTACAGGCGTGCAAAACTTCTCCTCAGTGTGAAGCAAATATTAAAAAGTATTTTGTATTTTAGAGCGAATTACATGCAGTGGGGGACTCATCAATGACGAAGGCATCTTGCAATACCTGAGGTCCCGCATGAAATCAGAGTACTATAGAGCGGGCTCTGTACTATAGAGCGGACTCTGTACTATAGAGCGGGCTCTGTACTATAGAGCGGGCTCTGTACTATAGAGCGGATCAAAATTCAATTCCGGTAACAACGTGTGCACGTTTCCATGATATGAAGTTAATCATGAAGTAAATGTTTTGAGGAAACCACGTCAAAGTCCCGACCTCAGTCGCGTCGCTAATTCATGGTGTAAACTCAAGATAAATGTCGAGGCAAGGAATCAGAAAATTGGAAAGAGCTGGACATTTTCTCAACAGATGAGTTGTTCAAAATACCAGCAGATACATAGATGTAACAAACTTTTGCCAGTTACAAAAAAAAGCATTTAATGTTTGTCAATAGCAATGAAGGCCACGATATTGATTGCTAAGTAAGCTTTTGGGGTCAGCCAATCAATAATAACTTCTGAAATAATCTGAGGATTTAGAAAAACTGAGAACCAACAGAACCCTGGGACTTGAAAATTTTATTTCAATTTCTCTTTGAAGACAGTCTCCTTAATTTTCGAAGGCTGTTCATTGAAGCACTATATTTTTGGTCCAATTATCCAGATTTCTGCCTCGATGGATGCCTTGAGTTGGTGCAGATCTGTCGGCTGATCATGGTATACTCTTCCCTTTAGGTATCCTTTAAGGGTACAACGGTTTCAAATACACCGGCTTGCCTCAGAATTTCGTAGATTTTTGGTTTTTAAAATGCGTTCTATTTAATAGAAACTGGTGAAGATTTTTTTGCTCCCGTGCTAAAATGACCCTGTACGATTACCGATAATCTGTTGGAACTGATTAATGTCATGTCTGTGTGTAATTACGAGTATATATGGTTTTTTGAAGTTATATAATGCTAAATACTTAGGTGAAACCTACAAAAAAGGATATTTAATAGGAATTGTCAAATAATTGATAACGCTTGAAAACAATTGAAACGGTTATTTTTCAGCACCTTGTATAGATAAAATAATATCTGAAATCGTCTATAAAATGGAAGTAATATACTAACTTACGAGATATAACTTGTGTGAGTCTGATGAAGAATTGTGTGTAAATTTATATGATATAAGTGTGTATTTAAATTCTATTCGCAATTATCAAATATTCAATCTGTCTGAAGCCATCGCTCTCTCAAATACGCACGTTTTAACACATTGCCCTCAGTTCATTTCGATACATATTTTCGCAAGCAGCAGCAAAGTTAATGAGTGAAGATATCGATAAATTTGTAGTGTTTCCTTCACTGACGCGGTGACAGTAATTTCTTTCGTACAAGACCTGGAAAAGAAAAATTTACTTTTCACTGATATAGAAGAGCTAACCTCCACATTTCCTAATTGTCTCTTCTTTCGCCGAGGCGCCGACGCAGCTACAATCGAGCTCAGTTTCATTTACAAGACAATAAGCTGAGGCATTAATTGGATCAGTAATCGAAGGCACATCGCGATCGAGGAACACCTCAAAAAATCCGAAAAAGATCGAAATAGCACTTAAGAGCCCTAAAAGATATCTTTGAGGGCCAGAAAGTATCAGAAGGAGTTTCAAATGTAGGAAAAATTATGACGAATACTAAATACAGAAGTAATTCTGAACATTGATTGATGTCCATGCTGCTTGATCATTCAAGAAAATACACCGCATATTGTAAATTTCAGATGAGGCGTGATAAATGTATATACTTCGAAGCAATATAACTATTAACTGCACAGCAGGAAATCTTGAAACTTAAAGATTCATCAGAGTGGCGTAACGATGTGCGGTATTCGAGGTACCGTGACGTCAGTTAACGTTAACACTTATCAATCCATTTGTTTCTTGAAGTATATGATGTATTCAATTAGTACTTTTAATGGTTTATTTTTATGGTACACAAGAGAAACTCTGGCGATGTTCAGTTATAGCAATATTTTGGTGGCCATTTCTATGGTATACGTGCATCATACTAATAGCTATCACAATTAAAGCAATACTAACAATACTCTTTAAAATAAAAAATGATGAAGCTCCATACTTCTTGACCCTTCCAAAATATTTCTCAAATTATCCTGAATAAAAAACTTTCATTATCTTGTTTATTTATTTTGTTTAGAGAACAGTATGTTGCATTACCGTCATAATTACCGGTATAGATATATACATTTGCATTAGGTTTCTGAATAATTGATTCACATTCTCGCTAGCTGTATGCATTTCTACGAGCAATGTTCTGCGGTCTTTGTCATCGAACAAGAACATTGCAATACATCTCATACTTCCAACTTCTCACTAAAGTTTCAAACGTAGAAGAGTATTTTGTGTTATGAAATTGTTCCAAAGACTAAATGGTAGCATTGATAAGTTCAACAACTAAGCATTAACGAGTGAAGAATATTCAATTGCTTAAGACTTGCATTCCCATACATGCTGTACATAGACACAGTAGTCGTGATCAAAATCTCTGAATGATTTTAAAAAAATTTATTCTTTGAATCCGGAGGTGCAGAAAACATATTTTTCTCATACCGCATATCGTTTTACATATTACCCACAATAGCCATGAAAGAAAATGATTGAATTTGTAGGATAAATTTTGAAGTATTTGGACTGATAATTGAGTCCACCGGGCCTCTGGAATGGAGATTATTCAATTTATGATAAGTATCACAGTTTTTCCACACTTAAGCCCATACTACGTAAATGATGTTCACATGCTCAACGAATCATGAAACTTCAGATGCACAGTCACTTACGTAACCGAGTGAGAGAGACCTTGCCATGACGTAGTAAGTGCTTCATTCGAGTGAAAGTATGAAAAAAACTGATCGCAAAATAAGTTTCACAAATCCCTCTCTCACGAAAATCTCTCAGTAATAAGCCTTACTCTTTCTCTTCCGTGTTTAGTTTTGGTTCTTCGACTCATGCGTATACTATACGACCAACTCGTAATCACGCTTATATCACACATTAGTTAAAGAGGAAGACTTTATCTCATTAGGCTATTTAATAGTTTTTACTTGGTATTAAACTTTTGAGCTGAAGTGAGCAATTAAAAATCTGAACTGAAGTTTCGAGCTTACATCTCTCAAAGGAATTTCATCACTGCTATATTCTTACCCTCCTGAATACCAATTAAGTTTGCACGAGATGGCATTTTCATTGCGTGTTTCGGAAGTTTTCTTTCGCCCTACTTGTGTGATAGCCGTAACTTTGATCAGAGGGCAGGTCAAAGGAAGTCAAGTTTCCCTGAGGTTCGGGCCAAGTTGCGTCACTTGTTTGGCTCTCGAACGCCTTTGCTAACCCACTCCTGTTTTCACGAGCAGAAATCTGGAGAAATTTCGCGCAACAAAGGAGGAGGTTCGGACAAAGGGGTTCTGGTCCTCAGCTCGGTGAGATGTAGGGCTAACAGGTCGGATCCTCGTGGCAGATATCAACTTCAAATGAGTTACTGCCTAGTTAGGGAAAGGTGCATTTGATAGTGCGTTGGGCAGCACTTATAAATTAACAGTATAAACTAGAATTAATAGGCTGTTAGAAAAGTCATAGGTAATTTTAAGGTAAATAGTTATTCTGTAACGTAACAAATCTATGTAAATTGCTTTCAGGCAAGTCAAAGATAAGGTTCTATCGTTTGTAGCGTACGTCATTTGTGTTAATGACTAAGTTTAACAGTTCTTTTAATGCAGGTAATTTTGATGGATAACATAAATGAGTAATAAAATGCTTAATATTCGCAATGTAATAGCTGGTTTCTTGAGAAGAAATGTAGTAAAAAATAAAATACTATTTATTTTTCTTTAGCTGAAATATTGTGAGCACTTCCTAGAACTTCTCTTTTGTCTCTGGATTGATGCTGTGGATTAATCAACGGTTTGAAGTCGGCTTGCAATATTTTAAGCCTGAAGACTAACATTTTACCTTGGGAGAAGGTCATCGCAGTGGAAGACCTTCTAATTGAATATGTTTGTTCTAAAGACATGAACTAAGCACGATACAAATATCATAACTAGAGACCTTGTAGAACATTTCAAAACCTAAATTTTTTTTCTTCATACATATAAAACCTTTAAGACCTTAGCAAACAACCTACTAACCTTTTATATTATAAATGTTGTTCCTCAAATTAATTCAGTAAAATGAATGCCAACCCATTCTGTCCTGTAATATCTTTGGCAACGAATTTCATGCAGGCTGCTCGAATGTTTATTAATTAAGAGCTTTAATAATACGAAAAATTACATCTATAAAAGTGGTACCTTCATTTTTTGATACTAGTGTTTGGAAAAAGCCAGCTCGTTATGTTAAAAAACGTGTATTGCTTCGAGTTGCAGCAGCTATTTAATTTATGAATTCTCTCGAGACTCTCTGGAATTTTCCTTAATAAGTGTATTGAATGTAATGTAATGAGAGGAACATTGATGAATTCAATATGTTGAAAAGCAAGAGGCGGCATTCTCTTCAATTAAATTTAAAAGTCAAAGAAAAATATATTTTCGAAATAAAAACTCTGATTAACGTCAAGCTTAGGTGTCAGGTTTGTATGAATTTGAAGAAAAGGAGCTAAAACAAACGATAATTTTTTAGTTGGCAGTACTCATGAGTGCTTTCTAAAAGGATCACTTAACTAATTCGATCAATAAGCCAGAGAACTTACATTCATTGTGTTCGGATACACATTTCCTTCAGGAAAAAATACAGAAGCGCATTAAGAATTAAAAAAATATCCAACTACAATAATGGATAACTGTATAGAAAGATACTGAGCAATTTTATAGCGGATTGAAACTGAAAATTAACTTGTAATAAGTCTCACTCTTCGAAGAATATACAAAAAGCTGTTTTCTCATCGACCGACTTTCATATTGCCTCTCTCAGTTGCAGTGATGAATTTTAGCCCGTTGAAGGCACGGAAGCGCCTATAGCACCACTCGATTCCACCAAACCTCTCTCGTTTTAGGGCATTTGAGTGCAGCCTTAGTTAGTCAAACTACACAACATGTCGATGCAGATGTAGGAGTACAATGACTTAGAACGCATCTGCTTAATGTTTTATCTTGTTACATATTCGCATTTCATTCCACAACATTTGAAAGAAAACGTGTGTCAACGTAGTCCGGATCTGGATTTAGCAATTGCTTATTTCCAGAAAATTGCTGAAATATTACGATTCGCCACGTGCTGTGAATTACGCGTAAAGTCAATAATTTTGGGCTAATTTCAAGCCTTGAGGCGATGACTAAAATGTTAACTCACCTCATGCACTCCACGTCCATGTATCATTTGGTTCTATACCTGAAGAAAAGTTGCCTTCGAAAAAAAAATTCTTTTACGGCACGCTTGAACAATATTTTTTAAAACTTCCAATAAAGTTCAATACAATAAAATAAAGAGCCATCAAAAACACTTCAGATTTTACAATCCGTTTTGTGTATATACCTTCATAATCTCGACGCCGATGAAGCCGTATTAGTTGTGTAGTTCTTAAAGCTATTCATCGCAATTACAGCGACGTGAACTTTTTAAATGTTGTGGATGATGCAAGTTTCTCAAGTATTACAGTTCATCTATAACTGTGGTGGAAAATCCTAAAGAAACCATAAATAACGGGACGAAGAAATGAAGCATTAACGCAGCAGAAAATACTAAGGCCCTCTGAGAGCTTCAGTATTAAGTATTTGCGCTAGTAACTCGACGCAAGCTGCGAAACAGGGGCAATTTTTCCGCTACTTTTGCGAACGCATGAAAAAATTACAGAAAACATTTTTTACTGAGCGATCCGGAGGCTTTACTCGAGAGATCCCTGAGCCAAAGCTCGGTACTGTGTTTATCTAAATACACATAGGGGAAAAAATAACTCTATTATTGAGCTGTTGATAAGGCAAACTTGGAGTAGGAGGCACGCGAGGCAATAAAAAGATAAAAGATTGGTTCTGACCTGTTGTTTTGTTCCTAGGATGAGGAGCGTTCCCATATCTACGAGAATATCAGCTGAGGAAGAAGCCTACAGTTCGCCCAACAAGGGCTCCTCTACCTCCATTGTTACGACTGACAGTTCAGATTACAGTTTAGATTGACAATTTAGAGACTCATCGTTTTCACCTTTAACCCTACAACGTCTACATAGATTTCAAAATCCTCTGTCTTAAGAATGCTGCTAGTTTTCGTAAGAGGCCAAATGCAGCCTCATTGTGTATATGTATAGATAAGCCTGGACTGGAGCTAGTTTATTTTCGTGCAAAATTAAATGCAGTCGTATCGCTAAATAATTTGGTCGGTGAAGGGTTAACCCAGTAGGGCTTGAATCTTCGGGCTCCTAAGAAAAATTCTGCGCTTTAGGCCTGCTGCTCCCGAGAACGAAAGACCGTTATGATAGGACCATCAAATTTAAAAGTAAATCTTCAAATTTCCCTTAAGGATTTGAGAATCATTTCATCAATAGAAGTTTCACGCTTATGAGAAATATCCTATGTGCAAAACGATGTACAAAAGAAATATCCTGCACAAATCTTTGGATCATTCAGGTGTGTGTAAAATCAGCCACAAAGGTGCAGTGGAAAACTTTAAAATTGATCAACATTTGCAGCCGAACGGCAAAACATGAGAGTACATCTAGGAATAAAGAATTTGCATCCTAACTCAGCGATCTCGTACTCAAGATTTGCAGACGGCAGCTACGTAATGCTACCATTACTGAAAGTATCATACATGTGTTCCTTTATTGGAAGTTACTTACATATATTCCTTTGCTGGAAGCTACATATATATGTACAAGTGTTAGAAGTTACATGTACACCTTTGTTAGAAGCTACATATGTACCAGAGCAATAATCTACTCGAAATACTTTTGCAAAATGAAAATTCCATAACATCCCGGTATTTTAGGTGAGTCGAGGTAGGCGATTTACTCTGAGAGAAACTAACGTCTGATCAATTCATTGGTTTATTATTGTACGAGAGTCCGTGAAAAATGGTTTCATCGCGAGTCTTGCAAAATTTGCGCAGTCTAGTCTTGTTCACAATATCCCATATTTTTCTTACTGGAATTTGATGATTCTTAATGAAAGCCTCGTTTAAAATACATTGTCTGGGATGTCTACATTAGACCACTGACTTAATTTTATAGCTTCATTTGAGTTTTTCAAGAAGTATTTGAAATATACTTTGCATTGCGCTTCAAATGTTTCCTGAGCCAGTAGTGATGCCCACGTGCAGTCCTTGGAACAGTCACAGTTCGTGTGAGATTTATAAGGTGCCAAACGAAGACAAGTTTTCAGCATTTATTATTGTATGAAGTCGGTATGATCTTATTTAATTCAATTTAGACTCATTTTACTTCACAAATCGAACTTACTACGATTTTTATTGAATAAGTCTTGATTGATACATAGATCTGTATTTTTTCTGGCCTCTTTACTGCTATGAGCGAGTAAAGTGTGTGCCATGAAGTTTCGTAACTATGTAAATTATGCAAATTATTAAATTCTATCATTATATAAATTGTGTAATAATTTAATAAGGTAGATTTCACAATTTATGTAAACTATATAATTATGCAAATTGTATGCGTAAATGAATGCCATTAGTAATTAGAAATTATGCTTTATGAATAGTCAAAGAACGTTATCTTTCAATCTAACAAACTCGATCAGGATGTACGTTTGTTCATCATTCCAAATCATCGAAAAAGTAAAGGACCTGGAAACAAACCCGCCATCGTTGAGCGCGGCTTTCAAATCGAAGCTAGTTTGGTCGGAGGATGCTGGGCATCGACTGCTGTCATTTTTTGTGCAATTTAAGTCTTTGAGTGCAAGAACTATAAGTTCACTTTTGTGAAATTAAGTACTCATCCGGAGTCGTGGATCAAATTATGCGAGAATAGTAATTTACGTTTTTGCCATGGCTAATAAATCTGGAATGAACATTTGTTTATGAAGAATTAGGCGGACTGACAAGGATAGAGTATCCAACCACATGTTGGTTGGTGAAAACGAATGTCAATAAACTGTTTCATAAGTTCATCTCATGAATTGAACCTCAAATCCTGAATACGATTCATACCATACATGGGTCAAACAAACAATTCAGTATTTTCTGTTATTAATTTATTCAGAATGCGGGAGTGCAGAGTTAAAGGCCAAAATGAAACGTATTTTCAGCCGTTGCTGAGTTGTTTCCATTTCTATCATTACTATGCAAGTAAAACTGACAGTTTCAAGGCATGCATTTCTGGAAGCAAGTTTTGAAAAAGTCCTCAGTTGAAATAAAACTAAGAGGCAGAAATGGACTTTTTATTCAAACCTCAAGTAGAGAAGGCTCGCTTCCGTGACACTAACTCGATATAAGTGCCATAAACTTCAAATTATACGGCCGCTGTGTGAGAGAAATGGTTCTTTAACTGCCGATGCTTTCAAGTGCGATTGAAAATACTTCATAATAGGTACCTCAAGATTTCAGTAGAATAGGATTTAAATATTTTGAATTGTGAAGGAGGTCTTCCAGGGTACTTCTTCCATTTTACGGTTTCCTCAACTGTTTCTTGATGAATGGGTAACGGGCGAACGTAAAGTATGTTGAAACTACCAAGCAGTGAGCGGGAGTTGTCTAACTACAAGGACCATGCAGTCAGAGGGAGTTGTCTAAAACATGCTATTGAGCTAATGAAAGCACAACTCTAAGTTGAGCATTTTTGTTGGGATCAAAGAATAAAACGTTATTAGTAAACGATAAACTTCTACGCATAATCCAGTAAAATTCTGATGAATGTGTAATGTCGTTTGCAACACCATGTATTTCGCTTTATCTTCTGTTCTCCTTTCCGGTGGCCTAGGCCAACTATCTGATGATGCTTACCTAGTAAATCACGCGTTGTGTTTTATCGAACATGGAATTTTTCGCAGCATTTAGTTCGTCCCTAGAAATCCGCATAGATGATATGACCCGTCGAAACATTCAGAAAAAAATATTTATAATCCTCGTAAATCTGACTATCAAAAGAAGGACATCTGCCCTGCGTGAAAAGCTCAAATAAAACGCGACTCAAGAAGAACGTCTTGGAAGACATCTCGAAACTGATATTAGCCGTGCATGTACTTAAAATTATATAATGACATTATATGAGACTGTACACAACTATGGCCTTATACCAGACGGTATATCTATGACCTTATACGAGACGGTTTATATTTAGCTTCTCACGAGACGGCTAGTTCAATTCGATACCCTTTTACTAGTGAAACTATTAACATGCGAGTTGATTGGGGCTGTGAATGAAACGCGAAGCGATAGTGACACGGAACTGAAGGAAACTTCATTTCGCGAGTCTTGTGCTGATGTAAGATATCAAAGACCGACAGTTTTCAAAGGTACCGTAGGGGGAAATCCTTCGCATTATTTTGGACGGTGAGTGATTGCAGACACTTTCCACAATTGTATTTTCACGACTTGAACGCGTGTATTTTCTGCGAGCTCTTTGAACGCTGTAATGAATGTTCCTGGAGGATAATTTTTGTAGTTCTTGGTCTGTTTTGTTTCCATTTGGACATCCAAAACCATGTGTGTGTGAAACACCACAACATATTTTCCAAGCGTTCTCAGCTGCAGTGACAAACTAAGTAGATATAAACAAAGCAATTTTTAAGCTTTTAGGTTTTGCAGCACCGCTGCTGGCAGCTCAGTGACTTGAGTTTTCAGGCACTCAGAGGACAAGTGCAGTTCTGGTCAAAAATTAACTCTTAGGTGTAACTTTGAGGGTAAGGTTTCGAACTCCTTCTCACGGGGCGAGTCATACTGCATTCGTACTTGCAGTTTTATTTAGCTAGGCGCTAGTACTAAAAATGTTTCTTTCCAATCAGCTGGTGTCGACGAAGAGTCTAATTCAGTGGAACCTTTGTTTTTGCACACCATATTTTTCGAAGGATTTTATCTTTGACGGCTGACTACTCTTTTCGCAGCAACTTTGTCAGCTCCCGCACTCTCATTGTGTTTGTTTCATTGTGCTATGTTCAATCAGTCGTACGTTCGATTTTTGATGAACTTTTCGAAATAATGCACGACTCATGAAAATCGAGTTTACAATGTATGCACTGTTAAAATACAAGCCTTTAAATTAGGGAAGCTTTTTTGAAATGAGTTGAAAAATTCATTGGATTCTTTGGTTACTAGATTGGGTTTTTGAATTGTGTTTCAGTTATACAAATTGCAGCCGCGAACCGAAGTCATTACAACAACATTAGGTCAGTGTCGGTTGCACGCTGACTGACGTGGTATTGCATATCGCAGTTTTTAAACTGAAAATTTAGCTACGCGGTGCGTTAGCCTTCTTCTCTCACAAAAATTTCTCTACCACTCATTTTCGTGCGGCAAAAAATATCCTGGATAACAATAAAGGGATAAAAGCCCGTTCCTTTATTGGCCCGTTCTCCTTGTGAGAAGAAATTGGTCTCAATGCTTGCGACAACTGCACCCCTTTTAATTTTTTAACGCAACGAATTTCATTCATGAATACATTTTTGTGGCGTTTGGTGTTTTGTGTGACCATGGTACTGGTTTTGGTGGGACCATGGTACTGGTTTTGGTGGGACCATGGTACTGGTTTTGGTGGGACCATAGTACTGGTTTTGGTGGGACCATGGTGAGTTGTAGGAAAGCGGTTATCGAAGACTTTTATTCGAAACAGAATAAAAATCTAGCAAAAAGTTTTTAAATTATATCATTTTCATATCGAATTTCGTTTTCTGTGGGACCTTGTATAATCAGCCCATTTTGAAACTTTACTTGTCTCCAGAGCTAACATTCTGGCTTGCATTTTTCTTTACGCTACACTTCATGAAAACTTGAAC
The DNA here is from genome assembly GCA_014899125.1 of Orchestia grillus. Taxonomy (NCBI): domain Eukaryota; kingdom Metazoa; phylum Arthropoda; class Malacostraca; order Amphipoda; family Talitridae; genus Orchestia; species Orchestia grillus. The sequence continues at coordinate 30,383 of VOMN01050886.1, read as the reverse complement.
TCTTATATTAGCCTTCGCTAATGTAAGACTTCAATAAAAATAACAGCGTCTACCTGCCTGCATGAGTTCAAGTTGAAAGGGAAAAAATGCGAAGGGAAATAATGCGAATGGTATACGCGAGAAATTTGGCGAGCGATACCTAAATTTCATGGGAATACGTCTGTCGGAGTTAGTTACCTCTTAGCAGGCGCTCCCCAATCTCCGCAGTGGGATTTTTTGTTAAGAATTTCATTTGCTTTTACGTTTTTTTCCAGGGTGAATTTATTTTATTCATCATTCGTAGGGAAAACGCTTGTTTAATGCTACAAAACTATTTGAATAAATTTTCGAGGATCGGTTCGTGAGTAGATCAATGAATGAAGCTCATGGAAGTAATACGACTTGTTGATGGCAAGGCGTGCATATGCATTTGATAATATTTCAATCGATGGGAAAGCTGATTATTCGCAATAACTGCTCATATGAAATCTTCCAAAAATGTATCATCATCAAGCTAAACTCACGTTTTCGGTACTTGAAAAGTCCGTTTAACCCTCTAAGTCCAACGGAAAAATACGATTTTCTAAATTTGATCCCAGTTTCGTAGGTGTGACGAACCTAGCAAACACTAAACTGAGACTGAAGTGTCTTTGTAAGACTCAAAGAATTGATGTTCCAATTTTTCTCTTTGGAGACTGCGAAAGCTCCAACCTGCCTCGGACGGAGTCTGCTCCGACGAAGAGCTGCCTCCGTCTGCTAATGGTGCACAAACAAGCGTCTGCCATGACTCGTTGCTCTGCTTGCAACAGGCAGCCCAGGTCTTGCCGAGGAAAGAGATGCTTGCATCATACTTGATCAGCAAAAGCGAACAAAAAATGCATTAAAAATGCTGGTGACTCAAAAAGAGAGTGCATCAACAGCTCCGTGGACGATGACACGTTACGTGAAGGTGTGTTCTTTGAAGAGAGGTTTATGCGTGTCACAGTCTCATCACGACACGACTGGGTCATTGGAGTGCGTATAGTTGTGATCCTAATCGCATGAAAAATGATGTACGCGCATTTCTCTAGTTTTTAATTTCTACTTTCACTCCCAGCGTTTCGCTCCTTCGTAAGGATGTGGAATTTTTTTTTCAAAACCTCGGAGGTGGTCATGATAAGATTAACCTCGGAGGTGGTCAATATAAGATTAACCTCGGAGGTGGTCATGATAAGATTAACCTAGGAGATGGTCACGATAAGATTCCAATGCGAGCAAGTACGTCCTGGAATACGAAAGCCATATCCGACATATCAGATAAGGACTCTAAACTTTTAATTTTAACAATAATCTTTCGTTTTGAGTCTTAACTTTTTCTTAACTGGTTGCACTACGGACATGAAAGATTTTAAAGTGTTTGAAAGTGCTTTTGACGTCAAGTATTGTAAATGTGTACTCTTGAAGGTGAGTATTGAAAATGAGTGCTCTTGAAGGTAGGTATTGAAAATTGCGTGCTCCTGACGGTAAGTATTGGAAGTGCATGCTCTTGAAGGTAAGTATAGAAAATGCGTGCTCATGAAAGTAAGTATTGAAAATGTGTGCTCTTGAAGGTGAGTATTAAAAATACGGGCTCTTGACGGTAAGAATTGAACATACGTGATCTTAAAGTTAAGGATTTAAAATACGTGCTCCTGACGTAAGAGCACACACCACATATTTTGAACGGCTGAAACTAAAAGGTTTGAGCACAAATCGAATGATTTTTTAAATGAGTTCGTCATTTGTCGAGAATTACGCAAACTGATGCCTCCTACCAGCGTTTGAAATGGCCATTGGCGAATGCTCGGGACTAATCAGCGAGAGCATGGAAGAAAAACCTCGATTTTTCTCGATCCTCAGAGGAAAACCTGTACACTTCACCATGTACATCCGTATATAGCTCAGTAATATTGTCCCCATGGCAGTCAGAGAGCAGGGCCGATTCAGATGGATACCGGTCCAGGATTCGGAGTCACAATGTACTCGTCAATGAAAGCCATAAAACGAACGGAGGAAAGAAGAAGACTCCTAGCCTTAGTCCAACGAAAGAAGGAACAAAAAATAAACTGTTTACTTTGGCCCTCATTGGTCCAGATCTCTAATTTTTGCCCTGTCATGTTTAGTTTTATTTGCACTATAGAGTCAATAGGACGGTTTTTAATTTCTTAGGAGCTCTATCAGTAGGAGTACAGCAGGGTCGCGTATAAACTGCATTCTATCAAAATTACTCTATAGCTTCGAGTGTGTTTGATAGAAGTTAAAGCTAAATGTGAGCGAAACTATCAACTTTTAGATTTTATTTCACAATGATAAGCTTTATATAATATTTGAGCTTGCACTATTGTTTATTGAAGACTATATCCGAGTGAGTGACACGTCACCATTCACCACCTTTCACTGTGTTGCCGAAAAACAATAATGTTGATAACTTGTTACGTATGAGCAAAAATACGAATTACGTCACATTAGCAGTATGAGTATGAACTATTGCATTAAGAGTTGGCCATAAAATATCACTTTATATTACGATACCTACCTAGATAGAAGCGTTAATGTTTTTACAATAGTGCGGGTACTTTAAACGAAAGAGGTGTCCTGTATAGACATCCGCTAGTGATCCTTTCTTGCCATGTCATTGTTTGAACTGAACGGCCGAACTCGTGTATGTACTAACAAAATTTCTTGGTAAGAACTAGTTTTTTACTGCATGAGTACGTATGATCAAAGTGAACGTTTTTATCTGCTGATGAAAGAGACTTTCTGATATTTTTCAAGAACCATTTGCATTCCAAACGCTACCTGAATTCGAAATTAATTTTGATATTAAAAAAGGTGAAGTTCAGCAGAAATTTGGCGGTGTGACAATAAGTCATATTTCAGTGAGCGATGCAGTGAGACAGTGACGATTAAATTCCCTCCATTAGCGTTCAAAACTGAGACGACTGTGTGCACCAGTGCATAAAATATGAACGACTGTCCGCGTAATATTTTGTTCTTTTGAAAAATAAGTGTCATTTTAGGTTGGGTAAAAGCGAGCAGTTTCGGCAGAAGAAGATACGCTCGGTTACGCTCTGCGCTCGACGTTTAAGAAGATATATTCGAAGTGCTTGCATCATTCTACCTGGCCCTTCGAGCGCAAAGTATCGACCGAGTGCCACACAAGTTCAACCTTTGAAAATATCCAAGAATTTGTTTGAAGTTCGAGAAGTAAACTCTAAAGAGAGACTCTACAGAATTGCGAAGTCGAGATGAAATAGCTTTTGAAGTCATAAACTTTTCTTGTGCCCGTCCAAACCTATCTAAAATATTATTGACCATTATTTACAACTCCTAAAAGCATTTTTTTAGCTTGGCTTACGAACAAAATATTAACGAATTTTTAAGGATTTTGATGTTTGAATGAAACTTTTACTTCTTGGTCGAAATGTCCCCATTTCCAGGATTCAACGAGACAGCTCAGTTTAGACTGATCGTAAGATGACAACTTTGAAGATTTAGGAGCTTTATTGGGGAGAGCTTTGTAAGGTAATGTTTTCCCATCAAAACTCGAATATTATTCCATTTTCGATTTAATGTTATACGTGAGAATGTTCATTAAGCAATAGATGTTCAAATGGTGAACTCAATATTACGTGCTTTGACTGCTTGGACGCAAAGTTTTCATGATAAATCAAATACTGCATAACACCATTTCGATTCTTATTGAATAATACTTGTTATGGTTCAACTCAAGGAGTAGAAAGACATTCACTATTTAGTACACACAGAAAAACTCTAAATGTAAATTAACTGAACTTGAATCTCATTGATTTTTCTTGAGAGGGCCACTTCTCTTCAGGGAGAAGTGTTGATAAAAGAAGCAACCCGATATAAAAATGTCTCATAAGGTTTTCTCATATTACATAACTACAATACAAATAAACAGCAAAGGAAGTCAGAACCCAAGAGCTTTTGCGTATGTACTACCCGTTAGCGTTCTAGCAACGTTTTCATTTAGGTACGTTTCAAAGCAGAAGACCTTCACCTTTTAAAAATACAGAAACTAGAGCATTCAGTTGCAGTCGCAGAAAATTCTCCATTCGCATTTTCACTGAGCCATACGAGGTCTTTAGTGAACGAATAGGTTTTTACTGCTGAAGGTGAGCCTGCCAGTGATGTTTTACTTCTCAAAATAAATTAATTGTCCTCATAATTCTTTAAATAACAAATGGTATGAGTCATCTAAGTAAGAAATAATTATTAGAAAAGTTCTCTATATGTCACAGACGTCCGCTCAGATTTTATTTCTAACTGATCGAGGTTTGCAGGAGGAAGAATGACGAGTTTGAAAATAAAAACCATAGGCACAGTGACTTTTCCGGAAGTGATCTTGAAAATGCATGATCTGATTTATGCGAATTTCGATGCAATTTGTTCAATTTCATCGACTAGTAAATAGTGTGTAAGTTGAACGTGGGACCCTGTTCTTCAAACAGGTAACTCAACTCCCGCGTGGAAAAACATTTTTGATGATACCCTTTTCGTTAGGAAATAGCGCTTCCCTTTAGTATGAGGAAAATTTCCCAAACATCGTGCGAGCACGCGCTCCATCTGATCTCGAACATTTATCCAAGACCAGTCGAAAAATGGAGATGAAGGAGGACCAAAATTGATCGGAAATTCACCAGTCCCGCCTGCCGAAGACTGATGAATACAAAATGAGCTCTTCATCGCTCAAGGAAAGAACCACTCGTGGATCAGGGGTTGAAGTACTCCAAGTGAAAGAGGAATCATCGAGATATATAAGATAAGAAACTCGGAATGCTTCAAAATGCCTTGAAAAAGGATCTTACCACAGATGATTCCGTATTATATATGCATCATTGAAATAACTGAGAGGATATTACGTGAATGCATCCATTAGTCGAAGGCTCTATCTGAACAAAAGGTTGGCTTTCTTCCTCTACAGAAAGTACAAATAGATCATGATTGCTTTTAATAATTATCATTATTCACAGAGGACATACGTGAAGAAAAGAGCAAACTATCACTCAATGACAAGCTGTGAGCAAGACTCGCATACAAAATAAAGGCATTAAAATTAGCACAGCATGAATGACTTATCAATTTCACAAAAATCTCGAAGTGAACTCTCTCGGCTTTGTTGTTAGTCTGTCGAACGTGGAACTTCGAGTACTTGAGCACTTGAATTTACACACGGTGTAGTTTTATGTGAGAATAATAATAAATGACATTTTGCAGATCAGGACTCATACCGTGTCAAAGCACAGCACGAACGCACAAGCTGCAGGGCACAGGTTAGTCACGTACCGTAATGTCAAGCCTTGCGCTATTCACGTTATCTCCTGTGCACCCTCATCACTCCTGTGCACCCTCATCCCTCCTGTGCACCCTCATCCCTCCTGTGCACCCTCATCTCTCCTGTGCACCCTCATCCCTCCTGTGCACCCTCATCCCTCCTGTGCACCCTCATCCCTTCTTTAGTACGGTATTCAGACCCTAGCACTCCATTACTTCCTAAATAAAAAATCAGCGGTCCAAAGTATTAGTATGAATAATGAATTTGGCTTTGATGGTCTTCAGGATTCATATATATATATAAATCGTGTATTTGCATAACATGTATAAATATTTATTCTCTTTCATATGCCAGTTAATAATAAATTGAGATCCTGCGAATAGCATGTACGAGTAAGTGGTAAACTAGAGTACTCACTCTGAGCTATTGCTTATTTCATATTTTTATTATGCTTTGGGTATGAAATAACAAGTGAAACGGCTGTCAGCTTCGTCACTATCATTATCTTACCCTTCAGGATAACTTCACTAGGCATCAAATGGGCCGCTCAATAGATGTCACAGTGAAGGGTCCGGCCGAGACGTCTCCTCTCTATTCTCAGGTTGTCCCGTCGTGTTCCCAGAAGAAGGACGACATTAGAGTTAAACTTCGTCGCAATTTTGCTGCGTTAACTTCTGACAGCTAAATTCTACTTTTTTGAAAACTCGAACGAATTTGTTTCTTACGCTTTCTTGCACGTCCAACTGACACGTCAAGTTTCGAACCTCACGCAAACTTTCCAAGTTAGTTTTTCGCCCGTCAAAAAAAAAGGCAGCAGATAAACTCATGTTTTTTATCAGCTCTTACGCGAGTGAGGCAATTATTATCATTGTGAATGTAGACAATTGTTAAATCTGCTTGCTTAACGAAAAAAGTTCTCCTTAGAGTGACGTTCCTGGTAGTACTACCTACATACGCCGCCAACTGCTACAGTATGTACGTAATGTATGTACGTAGCCTGGATGTCAAATCCAGCGACATGGTCAACACACTCGTACGTGCGAGACTTGTTGAGACAAAGCTGTGGTGAGAGCATATCTGATGTAAAACCTAGTGATACCCGTTTTTTGTGATCATTGTCTCATTTTTGCCTTCAATTTCACGTTCATGATTTGCAGAATGTAGTTAGAGTGACCTATTTTTCAAAAGTTTTATTCTATCTATCATTTTTTTGTACAGCCTTTAAATACACGTTTGTAAAAGGAAATTTAAAAAGAACTGTACGGCTACTTTTTGCGTAGCCTCGATAATAAAGTCATCAGTTAAGATCGTTTGCAAATTAACGAATACTCGCAAAGCCTTTGAAACTTCAGAATCGAGGTCAAGCAAAAACTTTACAAAAACTCTTACAAAAACTCTTTTTCGGCGACGCATGGCGATTACTTAGAATGACCCAGATAAATATGACTCCAAACTTTCTGATGGAAATCACAAGAAGTGTCAGGTCCATGCAAGTTGAACAGAAATGATGGCTTGGGAGAGCTTTTTCGATAGTTGCCTAATACGATTTTCGAAAGGAGAAAATGATCAAATTTTCTGGTGAAAGTTCCGGACCGTAATCCCATCAAAAAGTTAGGCCTCGTGACTGAGAACCTCGTTAGTGCGCGCCCTGAGCAGCATGTTGGATTTTCTGGAGTGAGCCGATGGGGACGGACAACAACCAAGAAAAGAGGCGATAGACGTGAGCTATAGGCGGACAGGTCAGCGGCTCTGTGAAGCTCGCGTCTCTCGCCAGACGTCTGCTAATTTTCACGGTGAGCTGGCATTGCGCGTTGAAGTTTTTGAAGAGCGTCATTGTTTTGATCCTTAGCGAACGTTCTATACCTCCTGCACTCACGGTTTAGCGAGTGGCTGCCGCAACTGAGTAAGACTGGCGCCGTAATTTTATTGCTTAGTTATCCATAACTATTGAGTCAGTGCAAAACTAGATTAGAAAATAAAATGTCTGCACCTGGATTATTTTTTTAGGTATCGTGATTTGTTGAAAACATCAGATTCTGAAAAAGTGTGAAGTTTAGCTAACTGAGTTTCAAGTAGTTTGTTTAAAAAAAAACTAATCTCCGCACTCTGTCAAGTGAACTGCAGAATACTCAGGTCACCAAGACATCTAAACTTTCATCATTTCTGTTACAAACGTAGTTAGCCAAACATTGGGCAGGTTTGGTCTACGTTAAAGAGTTCAGTTGTAGTAATAAATTATTCAACTGGAAATTGCTAGTCAATTAATTGTGTAAATTCCTTCAACAGAAAGGCAATAGCAGAATTTTGTTGCATTGTGTTGGTATTTTCGTTATGAACTAAATGGATGAATTACATGAGCTGAAGTGGCTGTGTGCGGGTGTGGAAAATTTGTACGATAACTTAAGCAAGCAGTTTTTAATGAGGTAATTTATATGACTTAAAATATTTTACAGTCATTTGTACAAGGAGAAAATTTGCCCAAGTAGCTCGTGGACTAGAAGTCATAGAATGTTCTAGCATCCATGGTTATGTCAGGAAAAGTTGAACATGACAACATTTTGTAGGGTAATTCTCCGTTGTAAAATTGTGAGGGTCACTCTATCACCTGCTGATCCTCGGATGGAATTAATGTTTTGTTAAATAACTAGAAAGAGAATCTAAGTATAACTTTTTAGGTATCAAAAGAACGAAGAATAGTTTGATCTGATGTAACACTCGAATGCCACGTATCCAAGTTACTCTTGATCATACAGGTAACACCAGTTCTCAGTATTCAAATCTGCATAAATATCTTTCACCATCAAGCGTTATCCCAGCTCTACAAGGAAAAAAAGAGGCGCAATTATAATTAATGTGCCAGTCGTAATTTGATCTGAATTAGTGAAGAAATACAAAAGGGGCATTAAGAGAACAATGGCCATTTTCCCATATCATTAATTTTTTAACGAAAATCATTGGATATCGAAATAAAAAAACAATTTATTGCCATGAGGAGCCAAACTACATTATTTCACACTATCTAAACTCAATCTACGATTGCCCATCATAATGAAGAGAAAAAAATATATAAGAAAAGAATATCACTGTAGGATATACAATAACAATTGAAATATAAATAACTAAACATGAAGACTACTGTTCAACAACTCAAACGGAAGCTTCTGTTACAACGGAGTTCATACCGTTCGTTCCGATCATTAAATTTTTCAATTATTTCGCACGTGAAAACTATGTGAAAGAAGAGGCAATTGTTGGGCAGAATTTATCCTCACGCAGATCACAATAAAAGAAGCCGCGTCTGAAATAAATGTGAGTCATTTTAGTATTAATGTTTGGTGGTTACAGGAACCCGTTTCAATGAAGAATACACATCAGTATTTATAAACATTCCACTGAATTTTTATGGAGACCATAGACACACTTTTCCTGAATTTTTTGAGAAATGTTCCTGATAAAGCTGAGAGAAATTATTTACCTTTCCCCCTGGAAATAAGCAGAACAAGATTTCCACGTAGTGCAGTTATTCCTGTAGTCGAAATGAGAAAATGTGCAAAAAACTTGTATCTCAACGACGAGAACGTGTCACTATGGCTAACTGAACATTAGACATCCTGTAAATAAAAAGCCTTGGAAACACAAGGCTTGCGTTGGAACCACCTACTGAATGCATATATTTTCCTTGAGAGCCGTACAGATCTTGCAATGGCAATGAAAAGAGATGGGAACATTTCCGTTCCAGGCACGCAGAGGCTCGTTATTGGATGGTCATTAGAGGACCTCCAGCAGCCGAGACGTTCCTTGCCGCGACCACCCTCAGCCGCAGCAGACGACACAGCTTGTTTAGGAAACACTCGGCATTGTTTTTTCCAGCGTCCCCATGCCATCAAAAATGAGAATAAATCTCCCGTGAAATAATGGAATTTTCTGTACCACTGTTTAGTAAAACATTAATGTAAAAAGCCTTCTCTGACGCAGTCTCGTTGATTAGGAATACGTACCGGAGAATAAGGACTCATGAATTTTTTCGTTGCTAATTCCTTGAGTGCGTAAGTAAATGGTTACACACAAGAAATTACAAACTCGACGTAATATTACATAATACAGATTTTTTGTTGATTATTTTTTATTGGCATCAAATGTAACTCATGTTGACTCAAACGAAAAGGTTGACTTTAAAACCTATTCAAAATTTTGTGATTTGGCTTATGTATTTCATATTCTCTAATCAAAGCTAGAATTATACGTAGAACGTTGGTTATCAAACTTAGTTTTAAGAATACGGTTGTACTTGGTTCATCTTTAATACACATGTGTATGCAGGGAATAAAATCTCATTCTCCATTCGAGCCTAATTCCAGGGCACAACACTCTACCTGTGAGGCATGGAAAGAAGGTGTAGTGACTGTACAAGAACCTGCAGAGAGGGCGAGGGGTGAATTTAGAGACCACTAGACGTGCGTTAGTGAGGGAGGTGTGAAGCGTTCTATTTCGTACACGTCTGCAGCACGCAGCGGTGATGCATGAGGGGCGGAGTGTGCACAATGGAACTGAGACACCAGGCTCTGAAAATATGATTCTGGCAGTGCTATAAACCCGAAGCCTGCTCAACCGAATAAGCATAAACCTGTCGCGGCCAGCGTTTAAAACCGAGCCTAAGCACCTAGCTAAATCCAAGCTTCCTCTGAAAGCAGTCCAGAATTTTGCTCAGCTTCGTATTGAATGAAAATTGAATTTCAATGAGACCCTGTAATGTCTTAAGCGACGCTCCAAAAGTAACAGCGAAAATATTTCGAGCTTGGCCTAGGCTTAGTATTTCTGAGAATTGGAATGGTTGGGGTTTTTCTCTGGACTATAACATATACCTGAAACAATTGAATGTTAACGTACCATCGTGGTGATGTTTGTTAAGGAAAGGGAGTTGTTGGGTCTAGTAGTTAATTATAATACTTATTGCTAAAAATAATTGGTTGGTGATATTTTCGTTAGAGCTCTTTTGTTCTTATTCAACTAAGTAGTGATCGCTATTTTTCTCGAGTTATTTTGGACAACTATTTATCATTTTCATCTATTTTTTCAATGCAATCAAAGTAGTTGATAAGAATGGTGAAACTTATGGTGATTTGGCGTGTCTACTTAAGATTACCCATTGGTATCACTGGGGCGAAAAGGAAATTATCATTGGCTAATTTTAGAGTAATGTACGAGTATGTTTCAAAATTGGTTAAATTATTAAGGGAAGCCGATCTACATAACCCTTACGAATAAGAGTTGCTGTAGGTAGACGAACGTTTTTTTATGTCCACTTGACTAACAATTCATTAATAGAGCTAAAATACTCAAAGGTAAGCTAAAATACTCTATATTTGGACCATACTTATATCTCCATTAACCTTTCCAATTCGAACGCATCAATTTTTTTTCAAAGGAAGTGTGCGTAGAAATTTGGAATACAGCATCACTGCCAAATTGGACAGATGCTGTCAATAAGACTGCAACTTGTCCTGGCATCTGGCCGTACATTACGTTGACCTGCACTCTCTAGATGCCTTTTTGTACTCGACTTATCACGTCATCCCATATGCACCGTCCATATTTTAAAATTAAGAAAATGAGGGTTCAAATCTCAATTTTTTTTAATTTATCCATAAAGGCAGTTTTCATTATTATCTGATTTTTATCACTGCATTTGTAGAAGCCGTTTAATCTCACTGCTAAAAAGTTCTCTTCGATTAAAAGAGAAGAACTCTGAACTGTGCCCCGCGATGCTTCCGATCCACAAACTGCTCCTGAATAGAGCATGCCAAGCTAATTCGTTCTCGAAACTCATTCACGTGAATAGTTAACGAATTTATTTGAATCTCTTCTTTGCTTTCAATTATTGAAATTTATGCGCATGGCTAAGAATTCTCAGCCACTCCAGCTGTAGGGAAAGGATCCGAGCCATTCGTGCGTAGTCCTTAGCAGCAAACAACAAGTTTGGAAACTTTTGCGATTTCTAGCGCTGAAAGCAGGCGGAGCTCTGCTGGCATGTGTTTGGGCAAGAAGTTTCTCCGGATTAGAGTCATTTGGAATAAGTGAGTCCACAGAAAGTTTACAAACACAAAAGTTGTATCATTTCGTACTGTAGGGCAGCTGGTAACAGGCGAGCGTAGAAAATTGACTTGTGTAGGATATGGAAAAAAATTGTCCTGAGTGAAAATAAATGGGGACAATTAAGTTTGAAATTAACTGTATGAAAAATATCATTGTTTTGGTAGATCATTAATCTTATGCGCTCAGGACGGCTTTAAACGTTGATCTGATCGGCACTAAAGTGGGCAGCAACTTCGTCTGAATTTCCTTGGTGGCTGAGCTATGAGCACACGGCCAGAAATGAGTAGTGGTCAGTGCACGAGGATTCACGGCATCAACTCTGAAAACAGGTAATGAAAATTTAACGGCATTTTCCACAATTTAGTTTCGCTTTTCGCACTCGGAAAACCTTCTACTTGAATTGAAATTACAAGCATTCGGTTAAAAGCAAACTTGAAAACTTTTGTTTCTAACTCCTTGTAGTGAGAGTATCATGAGTGCATACAATATCCTTATTCAAAGCACTGGATAGGAGTTTCATAAGATTACAATAATTTCAAGTAATGACCATCAATTCAAATTCATAATTTAGCTTCACACCTAATTTTTTTGCCCTAGATTCTTAGGGTCAATTACCTTGAAACGTCCTCTCCAAATTTTCCGTCAATCCTTCAGTTAATTTATCATATTACAGATAAAAACTGCTTAAATAGATAATGTAGCATACAAACACGATTATAAATTATATTTTACGATATATAAAATATTGGGTGCTGTAGAAACACTTCAATCACGCTATAAAAGCACATTCAATGAAACCACATTTTGGTCATACTTTGGTTAAGCTAATATGAACTCAATTATCTCAGGAAATCTGTACCGACGAATGGGGATGTCAGACGCCGGGGTATTGCGCTTTTTTAACTTTACTACTCGAAGCTGCAGTCCAACATGACCTACCATTCAGCAATCAAACCGATTTAATGCCGAAATCCAAAGACGCACCCAGAAATTCTAGATTTTCAATTTTTATTACCACGATTTGCGGCTTAAATGTGACTGATTTTTTGCAAGAATATATTCGAACGAAGATAATTTCTGTTACTTGGCAAAAACTGTGGAAATATTTGAAATAAATTTGAGAATTCAGAGCAGGGGTTCTAATAATCAATACTAATTTAAATTTTGCCCATAATTGGGCAGAAAGTTCAATATAGAGTCATCCACAGGAGCTTACCGGTTACTCGGTAGGGTGACTAGCTAGTATGTGAGCTATGTATATACTTGTGGATGAAATTACCCATTACAGCCATTCAAAGCAGTTAGAAAGATTTAGTAAAACTGTAACTGTTTCAAATGAGAGTTTCAATTATCTACTATACAGAGCATGAGAATAATTTTTACTACTATTTAGAATAGAATATAACTAGAGAAATGGGCAAGGTGGCCATTCTTGGGCTTCTACCCAAGTCTCGTGCTGTCAGAAAACAATCACGCGCTGGCAAACGATCAAACGTTGAGTATGCCGGGAGGACAGATCAATGATCAGGTAGTATGACTACCACCTGTGTTTTGTGACCTCCATCACTACCACAAACCATTCTATATCTTCCGAGGAAAAAGATAGTATTCAGAAATAAAGCAATCATACCCACAGTCATCGATTTTCACGCACAAGCATCGGAATGTGTGTTTGAACTATAAGAAAGCGGATGTTTTACGATACTAGGGTTGTATCGTTTACCAACCTTTTCTTAGCATTATCAGTAATTCTCAGAAAGGGACCTCGAATTTGTCATTTAAAATGATAGGGATTCCCTCACCAGTATCAGTCTAGACGATTTTTGAAACGTGTTCTGGGTACCAGCAGAGACTTTGTCTTCCGGTAGTTGGCTCCAGATTCTAACAATTTTCAGTAGAAAGAATTTCATGGCCTGGGATGTTATTATGGATTTTCTAATAAGTTTATGGCCGTTATTCCTGGTGCGAACGTTAATGCCACTCTCGAAGAGCTCTTCTAGGTTAACATCATTGAAACCATTAAGATAGTTGTAGGTCTCGATTACTTGATATTGCAACAGTTTCTTTGATTATTGGAGGTGCTAAACTATCTGATGCTGTTGGTTTGTAAGGCTTAGGAGTTTGAGGTGTTTTTTTAGCTCTTTCACCTTGAACATTTTGTCAGTCAGGTTTTCTTGGATAACTTATACTTGAGGCTGAAAACTTTCAGTTAAATCTTCTTGTGTGAACACTGATGTGAAGTAAGCATTTAGGAGCCTGACTCTACTTCTGTTGATTGTTTTTATTGAGGCGTCATGATCGATTAATGGTCCCATAATAATTCTTTTGAGTCGCCTTCGTTGGTATATTTCTAAAAGCTTTTTGGATTGGTTTTGCTTGAGCTGCAATAGCGACTTCTTAATTTCTTTTTGCAATTCTTAAAATTATCACTGTTTTCATTCATTTGCCATATTCATTCACAGCAAATTAAACGACTGTTGAGGCCTACATAGAGTATCTTTTTGATTAAGGAGTATTTTTAGTGAACTTTTGCTTCTCGTTCCTATGAGGTTTAAGCGCTGGGTGAACTTTAGAAGTCGGTATTTATTATTCATTTATCAGTGAATGCATCATCAAGTATCATTAAACATGCATCTTTCAGTTAGTGACTTCATTAAAGTTTTTCGTGTTTCTTGGAATTCCTGGTAAAAACTCCATAGAATTCGAGTGGGAATCCCTAGCGAAGCCTGCGGTATAAAGGTCGAGTTCCTTTTAACGAAGCCAATTTGGCGCTGAACCTTGTTCAATAGGCGAGCAGCGGACTCGGAAACTAACTGCGCAAATCTTCTGATCTCTGATGAATTTTCAAGAGCTGTGGAGATGAGCTTCTTCTAAACCAGGAAGTTTCAGCAAACGTAAGCAATTTGAGAGGTAGGCGATAAAACTCGGGTTATGATGCTTTCGTGGAATGCATTTAAAGTTGTTGAGGTATTTTCGAAATATCATTCCAGTGAAGCTTTTGAAATTTTTTGAGCTCTGATTTAGTACAGATGTACGAGTCAGAATAAGTACTGATCTGTAATAGCAATTGCTGTGTAATAATTCAGGAATATAATGCTACCTTATGGCCGTGGAGTAAATTGATTTTAGTGACTTTTTCGTTTCACCGACATTTAATATTTTACCTTTACGATTTTACTTTCGCACCCAATGTCATTTGTAATCATATTTTGATATTATTCATAATATCATAACTAATCATATTTTTATTTTATTCCTAACCTCATTACTATATACTTTGGAAAAATAAATCATCGTGTACTATTAAAATCTATCATCGTTTCATCAAAATTCAATAAAAAAAGAGCTGGACTGAATTTCGTTGCTGTACAGACACAGACATGCAGAGCTGGACTGAAGAGCTAGACTGAAGAGCTGGACTGAAGAGCTGGACTGAAGAGCTGGACTGAAGAGCTGGACTGAAGAGCTAGACTGAGGAGCTGGACTGAACTTCGTTGCTGTACAGACACAGACATGGAGAGCTGGACTGAAAAGCTGGACCGAACTTCGTTGCTGTACAGACCAAGACACGGCTTGTGCAACAGGCAGATGCCTCGCACTGAGAGACTACAAGTTCATGTATCGAATGTCATCTTCAGTATTTATTCAGTCCAGAATGTCGTCTTCAGAATTCATGAATCATCCTCCCCATACATGAGTTACATATTTTATCCAGTATTCATATCCAGAGGTGTGGGTCACGAAGGCAACTGATGAACTTCCCGGACAGAGTAGCCAAAGACATGAGTGTTAAGGAGTGTAACACCTAGGCTGGTGAAAGCAAACTCGTCCATAATAAAACTGTACTTTAGAGCTTTCGAGCATAGTCTTGCTCATCATCAGTACAGAGTCAATCTGCGAAAAAATCGGAATGAGGTACATAGATTGAAATAGAAATCAAGGTAGCATAGATTTACAATACAAGCTTGATGCACAATTGTACATTGGTGCAGAAACTAATTAAAATGCTCATGACCACCTTTGAATACATAGTATTGCTTGAGTCCACTATTTTGAAACTGTTTTCGTGTATGTAATGGTCGTATTGTAATGCATAATTCCTAACCTTCCCGTGTGCGGGTTTGTAATTGACTTTTCTGTACATGTACTGATTCCCTCGTGCTCTGCGATACGAGTGTGGAGATGACAAGTATACAAGGGATAATCGAAAACTTCGGTAATCATGTTTGATGCTGTAATAGTGTCGACACCATGGGGAACTGAAGTGGTGAGGCTTCGGGATATCATGGTACTCGTGTGCAGTAGCGGGTACTAGCGTTCCAGTGTGCGTCAGTGTGCTGCAGGGGTCGTGGAATGAGTTTGTTGTTGTGGCATCCGGTGGATTGAGTAACGTCCCTCTGCTGCTCAGCTTAGGCATTTCTACGGGAAGAGATAAAATGCTGAGGTATTATGAGTGAGTTGTTTAACTTGAGAACGATAAACTTTTTCAGTCAAAGTGTATGTGGAACGTCATTAGGCCCAATAATTTTTTTACCTAGCGTTGATATGTTCTTGCCTGTCTCCTACCAGGCGTGCATGGGCACAAAATAAGCATAGGGGCAACCGCATAGATGACTTGACGCTCGGACGTCTAACTTTACTCACGGTCCTTAGAAACGAAGAAAAATACAATTCTCGAGATCAGTGCGAAGAAAGTGCATTCCTCCCGATCAAAGTGCTTAAAATTTAAATACGAACTGTCAATGCTGCTTCTTGTGTATTTTAGTTGAACCCGAAAACTTTAATCGAAAAACTGAAGTGTGGATGTAGTTTCACTCTCTTTACGTGCACGGCTCGTTCAGGGAGGTCAAATTTCGGGGCTTGGAATAAGGGACCTCATTCCCAGGAAAGATTCAAATCCCATAGCGGAGAGCGCTCGACCCTGAGATGGGAGTCGTTTCTTCTTGATCCCCAATTGAGGAGCTTTGGGAAGTTGAAATCCTTGACGCAGTATTATAGGGTGCCCGAAAAAGAACAGAATCGAGTGTTTCTGCAATTTTTCCTTTCGTATGTTTGATTCCTCAGGCTACAAATTAGTAAACCACAGATTTCTGAGATGCGTTATGGAAGCGTAGCACACTAACGCGATTGAGTAGAGTTTTTAGGACGGGGAAAGTCATTAAAGCTCGTCTTCATGTTTATCACAACTGGTCACAAATGGGGAAAGACGATTATCTGACGTTTCAAAATTCGGAAGTGTTCCAAGATACTTCAAACTTCTGGGAGTTAAGCAATAAAATGAATGACATTTAAAACACTTTAGAAAGTTAATTAAGCTATCTGTGCACTGCAATTACACTTGCACTACACATGTACATATTATTGATCCTTAACTAATGCAAGATATACTCAAGTGTTTATTTAGTGCTACATTTTAGTCGTAAAACGAGTTGAATACATGAAACAAAATCATTAGAATGACTTCACAAGTACGCATTTGATCAAGCTCAAGTACGAAGATTACGAGGGAAATTAAAAGTGAAACAAGCGTTCTGAAGAAGTAAGGCAAATGTAGTGTACGACGGTGATTCTAAAAGGAGCTTGAACTTCCAAACATGCATTCGTTTAAAACGAACCGAAAAAAATGAACAAAAGCGATAATTCCACAATGACAAAATGACTGCAAGGAATGCCATGGCTCATTCGGGCTAAATTTGTCGACTTCGGTTATTTTTGACGCAAGCCTACTCGTCAGAAACAGTAAACTAATTAAATTGAAATAAGCTGATGACTCTCCTATGTGTTCAGAGGTGTTAGGGTTGAAAGAAGTTTGCATAAGTGTGAAGAGCTTTGGTGCGTGCAGGACCCAACTCATTTTTTGTACTCCTCACACAGATACGCTTGCGATTCCAATAAGATTTATAGTCAGAATTGAGTTCATTGCACAGATTTTTAGGAATTTTACCATACGTTATAAAATTTGCTATAACATTCAATTCTATGAATGTAAATGTTAGGCAATACATCCCCCGATAATGTTGGGCAATACGTGCTGCGATAATGTTGGGCAATACATGCCCCGATAATGTTGGGCAGTACATGCCTCGATAAGGTTGGCAATACACCCCCCGATAATGTTGGGCAGTACATGCCCCGATAATGTTGGGCAGTACATGCCCCGATAATGTTGGGCAATACACCCCCCGATAATGTTGGGCAGTACATGTCCCGATAATGTTGGGCAATACACCCCCCGAAAATGTTGGGCAATACACCCCCCGATTATGTTGGGCAGTACAAGCCCCGATAATGTTGGGCAGTACATCCTCCGATAATGTTGGGCAGTACATGCCTCGATAATGTTGAGCAATGCGTGCCCCGATAATGTTGGGCAATACATGTTCCGATAAATTCTGCACCATTTTCTCAGCGATCTGAACAAATGTTTCAGTCTTTGAAGTGACGAGGAACTTTCATTAGATTGCAATTGCATTGCAAGGGAACAATGAGCTTCAAGTGCCCTACTTTAGGTGCACATTTCGTTAGAGGACATGCATGAGATGAAAACAATGCTTCTGGTTCAGAGAATTGGAATTCCCCACAGATGCCCCGCCATCTTCCTGAACGCGTCACAAATAACGGAAAGCGAAGTTCACTCTGCAGCTTTACCTTGCCGCCGAGTCGGGAAATGGATTTCAAAAATGAATGCGCTTGTGGAATAATACGTTTGATGTCTGTAGTGCATGAACGTTCGGTAAAACCGATTGCTTCACAAGAATATAGCTACCGGTAAATAAATTAATTGAAATTGCGTAGCGTTAAGTCGCCACTACATCAACTGGGCGAAGGATTTACTCGCTGAAATTCTCAAGAACAACTGGGGAAAATTCTTTTTATGTATCATGAAGACAAGCTCACCTATTTTACAGCATTCAAATTCAGAGCTACAATAGTTGCCCTGAAATTTTGATCACCGAGCGATTGTGTTGTTTTCAAGACGCAGGAAATGAAAGCGTCTCAACAGACACGGCTAGTCTCCTCATTCGTGTGCTTCTGTAGGTTGATTTCAACCTAAAAGGAACAATTCATTTTTTAAATAAATACTCGTTCACATTTTGAACACTCGTGTGCATTTTCACCCGAGTTTTGAACGAAATAACTAGAACTTCACACTAAACTTAATTATGTCTTACGTCACTGATTTTTGACAGTGATATTTATAGGATTAAACAGTATCCCAGGCGGTGTGTCGAAAGCATTGCAAATATTCATTACGCAGACGTGCTGCCAAAATAGTTATGTTTCAATCTCGATTAAGTTCTTGAATTCAATGTACTAGAGTGTTTAATTGCTTTTTATTCGCTGATGAGTTTTGACCAGGTAAATTCACGCTCTTAAGCCGTAAAATAAGAGTAGAAACGCCAGATGCAGCATAATATCACGATGAGAAAGCCTTAAAACTTTCACCGGTCTCAATGCGTTATTATCAATAAAAATCGTGGCAAGTTTAGCTTCTATTTCTGTCCCAGATACACACTAATAGAAATCAATGAACGAGAAAATCGGGACAAATTTTATCTGAAACCGTAAACGAAAAGTCGATGAAGCTGCGCAAATGCAAGCCTGCATGGCTGTAAACAGTCCGTGAAATCAGATCTCTTTTATGAAACAGCACAATGAAAAAATGATTTTTATCATCATCGAATAAGAACGAGGCAATTCCAGCCTAGATCAAACTGATGACATTTTTGAATAGGTATTAAATAATTAATTAAAAAAATAATGTTATGTCGATGTTTTGAATATGATAACTACTTTGAAAGATTGTCCTCTTGCTATTTGCCGCGCGCCATGTTGGCACGTGTAATTTTGCTAGTCATTTCTATTACAAAATTATTTGATTATGAGCTAAGTTTTTTGTTTTGCTTTTTCAAACCACTTTTTTCTCTTCCTTCGACGTTGCTAGAAAACATGACTATGGGCGAGGGGTGATAATTCCCAAGAATGAGGGTTTTAACTCTGGGCGAGGGGTGATAATTCCCGATAATAAAGGGTTCTAACTGTGGGTGAGAGCTGATAATTCCCACTAATTAGGGGTTCTAACTGTGGGTGAGGGGTGATAACTCACTCTTCATCACCATTTCATCATAAACATTTCTGTTTTTTCCAAGTTGAGGAGACTGTTCATTGTGATTTGGACAATGATTATATTTATTCATTGGAATGATATTCATACATCGTGAGTTTTATTTTTTAGATGAAAAATAACGTGACCAGCTGTAGGAATTGACGTGAAGGAACACGAGTGCGTCTTCTGCGGACGACCCATTTCACTCTAAGGCAAATATAATACATCTCGCCACCCTTTAGTATATTTTTTATACTTTGTTTCGAAGCAAACTTTCGGAATTAAATATTTCCTTAATTAAAACTGTTATTGACAGGCAGCAATCTCGCATGGAAATGTTTGCCGCGTGTCAAGATGTACGTTTAAAGGTATGTTTATAGCGTAGAGCTCTGTTAAATGAAGGAACTCGTTGCCTGAGAATGAGTTCTACGACTAAAGAAAACTCAATTCTTTTGTGAAAAGCAATTCTTTGAAGTGGGCTCTTCTATTTTCCAAATTGAATTATTTTCATCAGCTACTGTCTTGGTTCAACCGCCACGAACTTCTTTGAAGCCCAAACTTCGTTTTGAGCGGCGGAGCGCCATTTCGTGCTGCATCCGCTAATATTTTCTTTAGAAATTCACTTGGAATTTTAGCGGCGGACCAGAGCAAGTCGGGCTCTGACAGGAAGTTTCAATGGAGAGTTTTTTCCGGTCGAGTTGTCACATAGAAGCTACGGTCAAAACATGAGACTTGATCCGACTGGCGAGAGAGACCTTTGGTGACCGTCTTTTTGGGCAAGAAAAGTTGCAGAAACAGAGAGTCTCCTCAAGGCGCGGAAGTTAAGGCCTTTTGAGACGAGGTGCATCGTACAGCTTCTTGCTACGTACCGAACATCGAACGAAGGGGTGACGAATAAATGACAGGGAAATGCAGGATTATGAAGCCTTTATATGCGTTGATTGAATGCTAAAACAATAGAATGAAATTCGGTGAAATTTTCCTGGTAAGAACACACAGCTATCAGAGCTCACATGAAATGAAACAGCAGTGTAAATTTTGAATAACGTTCACCAGTAAATCGGTGTTAGTATTCGAGAATAAGAAATGTGAATGAATAAATGTACTTTTTTTGTACTGTACAAGCTTTCAACAGCAATGGATTAATCCACTAAATACTGGATTAAACTTAACAAAAGGGTGAGAATTGATAGGAAGTAACTATTATAAACTGCAGCATCTATGTCGCAAAATCAATTTGTTTTAAATCAGACAACATTTCCTTTGAATAATTATTTAATATTTCTAGATTATACTTCATATGAATAACAACATCAGTCGGCTTATGCTTTTTATGGTAATATTATAATTTGAAAATTTTATGAAAAACATGTTTTTATAATAACGTAATGTTTCACACACAAATGGTTCTTGATTTGTTTTTTCACCACAACCTGCTGAACGCGCTGGGGGCCAAGCCTTCAAATATCAAGTCAGAATAACAGGGATTCTACCTTTCAACTTTTTTTATGGCGCTCCAGTTCAAATCGGCTGGAAGATACAAGGCTCATCCCTTCCGAGGAGAAATAATAGTTTTTTTTGCCGAATTTATCAGGCTTACCAGGGTACAAACGGGCCTAAAGTCACGGATACTGGTGGAATTTTGCTATCGTTATTGGGTAGAATTTACACGGAATGCTGTAATATAAGAAAGCAATGCGGGCTCGGAACGGCTACAGTACTGGAGTTGAAAAAAGTATTCTGTGAATACTCTCATTTTGAGATAAAATCGCTTCACATTACAATATTATTATCGCTGAAATTATTTGACTGCTTGAGCTTTATGATAATTTCTACACAGAAGGCACGCTGAATTAAGAGGCCAAAAGGTTGAAGAATAAAGACGCGGAGGTTGAGAGCAGCTCCAGGCAGTGCCTCTCCAAGTTTCGGCCTCTCCATTTCTCTTGCATGATTGAGGTGGGCGACCTGTGGTGGTTGCCGAGTATTTTCTCTCTTCTTTGGATAGCTTCTTTTCGTTCAGCCAAATAAGCGAATCTTTGCGAATTTTTCCTATTTGTTTTTGCGGGAATTACCTAGAGAGCAGACCTGTAAGCATCCCAGATAAAAAATTAGGGACCTATTGCTTTTCGAGCTCCAGTTATTTACTACGTTCATCAATCGGTTCCCAAAGCTGTGGCCGAAGCTTAGGTTTGATGCAAGCACTGAACAAGCATCAGTTTTCATTCAGTGCTAGAAACTTTTCTATTAGTTGCTCCACAACAGTGGAACGAAAGCAAGACGTTTCGGAATGACAAAAATGGGCTATTGCATTTGGTCGGGCTAAGGAAAGGAAGTAGCGGAATTTGCTGTTGTTTTATGACTCACTGTTACGCAGGTCTACCAACAATGGAAAAAATCCGGTAAAAACATTCAAGGTAAAATTGTGGTTGGAAGATAATTCTAACCAATAAGGATGGCCACCGTATGCCCTGAATTGTTGACCGGGGTCGCAGTGCATCAAGGGAGGAATTACGGCAAAACGTCAATGATGGCTCCGTTCCTGCTGTTTCTGGACACTTGTAGACTCAGTGCCACGCTGAATTGCCCCATTATTTGTGCTCGTGGAGGTCGTACATCACATTAGTAGCAGGTGACTAACTTTCTTTACTGGAAGCTTATTTGTCATGGTGATGGAAGGTATCTTTTTAGAAGAATTGTAAGGAAACAGCTCGTTCGATAGCCTCACACTATTTTGCTTCTGAATCATTCCTTGCATTTATTATTTCATTTACGAATAAATTTGAGTGACACCAGAGGAAATGAGAGAGTTGATTTCGCCCACAAATGTTGAAATTTTCTACTCCAGGCTTGTTATTCTGCCTAAAGCAGCTGGTTTTAAAGAGCAGTTTGTAGCGGTCGAAACTGCGTTGGGAACGCTTACTTATTTTTCGAGGCATCTAAATATTTCACTGCTTAATTTCCGTCGTCATTTCCGACTGGCCCTGCGGTCAGAGGAGGCTGTTGAATGAGGGCAAAAAACAACAAGTTCCTGACCGATTTATTTCAGGGGTTACACGAGTGATCACCGTGACAGCCCTCTTTTTTCTGTAACATGACTTTCAGTAAAGAATAATTGAGGAACTTAGTTTGCAAATTTTTTCGAGTTCTGGAAACTTCGTAAAGTGGAGATATGGCCTGAGCACTAAAATGTCTTAATCTTCTGTACTGCCTGAACAATAGCTATGGATTGTTCTAGTTCAACAATTTTGTTATAATCCATTTCATGTTGTGACACTTGAACTACCGTCAGGTGTAACGGTCTCACTTCCGTTCTCTCATTTTTTATGCTCACAAAAATAATATTTTTTGTACTACTCGTCACCTGAACGCATATTGAGCAATCGTAATATGTCTATTCGTGATGATTTAAATTACTTCATACATACATGTTTCAATAAATGATGTCTTCTTCATCAAGGTCGAAGAATTAAATTGTTTTTCCGACTATATTGAGGTAATTTTTGTTCAGAAAACATCAGTTTTCTCAGAGTTTTTTTCAATTCTGGAGAGACGCCTGTGCTGAAAATATGTTGGGGAACTGAGCGATGTTAATAGAAATTATTATAGGCATCTGTCGAGCTCTATCGCATAGCAGTCAACATATTGGCAGAGCATGTTATAAAACAGGAGCATCATTTCAGTTCCCTGGTGGCGAAGTAGGTGCTGGTATTGGTGGGCTGAATAATAATTGAAGCAATGCTGAAATTCTTTAAAGGTGGAAAACATATTGGAAGTGGATGTGTTCCGCACTATCGATCGCTGGTGTAAGAAAATATCAAATGCCATCATTTACAATCTCATTGAAATGTACACATGATTGGGAACACCGTAAAACTAACTTAATTCAACATCAATGTTTACTGACATTGCTGATCCTTTCCTTTTGTTGGGAATGAAATAATCGTAAGAAATTAACAGCCTGAAATTATTCTAACTAAAATCCTCGTCGAATTGTAATTCAGGCCCCCGGCCGTTGTAAGGCTCGTTGAACATTCGTTTGCAAAATCTGTTGTGTCAAGCTTATTACCAAAGCGTGTTTCACAATCCCTTAAAGTGTACACAAACCTCCATTACGCAATTTAATTTTAACTCTCGTAAGTGTGTTTACCACATAAAAAACAGTTACTCACAGTTTAATGCCTATTTTACCGTTAAATAATACGATAACATATTTTAACTGTGCGTAGGCATATGAAAATCGTGTTTGCATTTTTTAATTAATTTTTTGCAGAAATACCAATAAGCCAGCTGCATCAATAGGGAAACAGTAACCTGATAAAACCAAAAATGAAACCTGATAAAATGTACCGTCATTAAAGCCTAGTATCTAAGCATGCTTAGGAATAACTTCCACATAATAATTACTCTACCGAACAAATAGATCCCTAGCGTCCTCAAGACAATGTGCGAATTGTGTTTGCTCGCTTTGCATTCAAGTAAGAAAAGTCCTCAGCCTGGCTACATTAATCACTTATTTTTGAGTGTCTCTGCTAATGGAGCATCGAAAAGCGAGCGGAGAATTTTAATGAGTTTGATTTAGCGGGGGAGGATTTTACCACGGCCACCAAAAATGGCGTTCGTTGCAGGCTGAGAATAAAAACTGCGACAGTTGGAACCGAACTTCCTTATCCATGTTCAGCTGATGTTCCTCAATGGTTATTTCATCACATATTGAAACTGAATGACTGAAGAATTTAAACTTCTTTTAAACATTTCAGAGATGTTAGACTGGTAATGCTCGAGTGTGATTGTTGTGTCTTTGTAGGTGTTAATTTTTTTTCAGGATAGTGCTTTCACCATATTGTTTAATTAAGGAGACTGGGTTCATCACCAAAGCATATCTTCCCACATGACCCCAGGTTTTCACTACTGAATATTGCTCGTCACCTTGCACATGTATTGGTTTATTTACTGTGTATGGGGACTATGTCTATCTCTCATGAGAGAATGCCAGAGCTTATTGAGGGCTGAGCGACAGATTTTAATGAATTGTACTTTGTACATTGTTGACAAATGTAAGACCCCGATTGTACATTGTACATCTTGTCAAATTTATGACCGCAATTGTACATTGTACATTGTTGACAAATGTATGACCCCAACTAAACACTATGAGCAATAACGGGGCTTAAGCACGATTTGTGGTGTTAAAATTAGATTTTGGAGTTTTCGAGTAAAAGATTATTTCAAATATCTTACGTTGCTTTCGATGATGAAAATTTTAACTATCAGTGAAAATATATTCCTAAAGACGAACACATGATATGAAAACCAATTAGCAGAAATTGAAGCATCAAATGCGCAGTAACTTATCGGACAATTCTCAAAAATTTTCTGCAATTTCTTGTTGAATTAGATATTATGATGGTTCAGCATTTCAGTACTTAAGATTTATAAAACCTTACTCTACGACATAATGCAAAAGTATTCTGGGACATTGAAAAACTATCGTGAAGTAAATATTCAAACATATTCATACAAAAACATTTTTTACCATTGTTTTCGTTAGAGTCTATCACAGATCTTTATGCGAGTCAGGTCAAATTCCTCGTAGATGCGCATATTTGAAAGCCAATTTAAGCTTATCTCTGTTCTTACTCTAGTCAACTGTAATAATTTATTGCAACAACCATCAGCAATGCAGACGTAAGCCACACGTACACGTATGTAAGTACATAACGAACGAAAACTGCATTAGCATTTCAAAGCCATTGCACAAATTGTTGAAGTTTCTGTACAAACAACGAAGCAATGGCTAAAGGCTGCAATTTACTTTCAGAAGGGTAGTGCAATATCTTCGCTCGCTTCTTTCTTCTCTTTCTCACCCACTCCGCTGAGCTGAAGTGGCCTTGTTTTTAGCCCAGCTTTTCATCGGAAAGTGGTTAGTGCTTGCCGTAGATTTTAAGAGTACGACAGCTATGCCAATAGCAAGAATACGACGCAGCGGCTGCCATTGCTCGCTAAGGGCGTGTTTTGTTCCCAAGCTTTGGAAAATATTACCATCGTTATCTCCTTCGCCTCTGACCTTGATCTTAGCGCCAGCATCCAGGCAAGAAAAATTCGATAATACGATAGTGCGCCCATGTTTCAAAATTGCAGCTTTTCATAAATTTTCATTTTGAGCTTGTCATTTTCATTTTTCTATATCTCATAAAATACGTCAATTCCAAATATGTCGACAGAAAGCGAACACTTTAAGTGGTAAATGTTCTGACCGACAAGAAATATTCACTCAGGTAATATTTCGAAGTTGCAACTTGAGACTACATTAATTTTCTTCGTTTATATCACGGACGGCAAAAAATAATGTTAGACAAGCTCATAATCTAGAGCCTGAGCATTTCAAAGCTCGCAGTGATATTCGATTCTAATGAAGACAACATTCTCTGAGCCTGAGCATGGAATGATGAAATTTCGCCCTCACGGATTAGTACTCGTAAGCTTTCTATATGACTAAAGTCAGGAAGGGGTTGGAGTTTGGAGGTTAAGAGGAGCTATAGATGAAAAAATAGCGCGTAAGGTAGAAGTACGTCGTACCTTTTAAAAAGTATGCACTAGAAAATAAACATTTTTGAAGGGAGAAATGTCTGATCTAATCGTAACGTCAAAAGATGACCACCAGAGTATCATTCGTTTGATATCGAACAATTCGCGTCAATACAATTTTCCTCCTGAAAAGCTGTTCCAATTTGTGAAAGAGGTCAAATTTTCAGCTTGAGCTAGTTTGAGGCTACGCTAAATTTTCATTCAGGCTGTTATACAAGTCTGATTGACTTCGTACTAATGCTTCGGGTTGTTAAGGTATCTCTAGCCTCGAGTTTATTTTTTTGGTTACGCGAGCCGAAGTCAAGGGAAGTTCAAACAGATTTTCTAATTTAACTTGTTCAGGTCTGGTATTTTGAGGCAGTGCAATTTAGTCGCACTGCATAATTCTCACACTTGGAAGTTCCTGAAAAATGAACCGTGAAAGATCAGCTACATATCGTTTCACTTACAATATACTCTGGAGCATTATACATGTACTTCATTTAGTAGCTCTGCATAGACGCTAATTTAAACTTAGTTACTCATCCACAATTTTATGATAAATTTTTCGAGAGGAAACATCTTGTCTAAGGTTTTTTGTTTTCTTAACACTTTGTTCAACGTAATCATCTTAGGAGAGCAGCGCGCAAGTTGTTTCGAACTTGAAGTGTTATGCCCCACAATTTCTTCACCGACTTTCTTTGTAAAGTGCCAGAGTACTTTCAGAAAAAGTAGTGAAAACCGCTTATGAGACGAAAGAGAAAACTCGAGGGCGCTATTACGTTTTTCTTTGGAAATCCACCTCCTCTGAAAATTAGTCAAAATTTAATTTTTCTTTCACAACTCATAATTGCGAGAGTTTGTTAGTTTGGTAAATATATCATACGGACTACAGGAACTAACTACAGTCTGGATCAAAGAGCGCCGTTACTGTAGTGGCTAAGAAAAGATCTGTGGCAGCAGAGACATAATTTCTTTGACGTATTATGCCCTCGAAATTTTGCACCTTTCATGTGAACGTTTGATCCAGAAAAGGAGATTACATGGAGAAAAGTGAACGTATAAAATTTTTTCGTACTCTGATAAGCTCTTAGTACGTTAAAATTAGTCTTTAAAGAAAACTACAGCGCATATATCGTTATTAAAACTGTCGTCATCGATATGCAAACGTCATTGAACCCTAAAAGACAAGAGAGTTTCAGTCCTGAAATTTATTTAAGAGCTGAGTTACTTTCATATATTGCAGAAGAAGAGTGGTAGAATATAAGTCTTATCATTTAGGTGACTATCAAGTTTTTCGCAACATATTACACAGCAGTAGAGAGCACCGAAGTAATACAAATTCATACAACAAGCGAATCCGTGGAATTTAAACTGAGCAGTTCTTTTATGAATGGCTTTTACTTATTCGATTCCTTTGTTCATTCCTTTCAAAATCCATGCTAAAAATTGCGATTTCAAGCCCCTAATGCAGCAGCGGATTTCAAATTTTGCCTCATTGACTTCTTTAACTTTCAGCTCGGCAGAGCGCAGACGACGTGGACTCCCCCGCTGAGTAACGGAAAAATGGCTCTTTGGAAACGAACTTCAATGAGCACCGAAAGATTACGCGTTGGTTAGCATTCATTCGGAGTTGATACGCGTCCGTCTGCAGCTGAGCGCTGATTTTATAGCGAGAGCCTTGGATCGGTGATTGTTCAGTCGTAAAAGCTCCATTTTTTGATCGCTGGAGAGAGAGATTATACAGCTCAGCAGCTTTAGCGAGTGGACGTGGTGGAATAGTAGGTTTGAAGGCAGTATTAACGGTTTAGAAGTTTAACGATTTGACGGAAAGTTTGTCACTAACGATGAAGTGAAATTAGATCAATCAAAGTATAGAACACTAAAATATGAAAGCATACAAATGTTCGCACGCCTCAATCATCCTGCGCTACAAATAGCAGTGTGTACGCTTTCGATAATTGTTTTTTGATAAAATACGTAATTTTAGGAACACTCGGGTTAGCTTAGGTGACCGATAGCAATATTTCTACATTTAATATTGAAGCACCGTACTCTTCAGCAGTCACGATTCGATAGTTCTCGAGAAATCTACATTGATATTCAGAAACCATTTAAATGACTGCTCGATGAGTGAAAATAATCCATCGATGCTGTTCACTTGAGTGACCGGAGATGAAAGCCCTTCAGGGCCATTGTGGAGCCCCTTTGAACCAAGATTGCTATTACATCCTGAGAAGTTTGACGCTGATCAGAGCTCCTCGGATCTTCCAAGTTATGTATAAGGTTTACCGGCTTAGAAGTTAGAACCCTTGATCAAAGAGTCTTTGATGCTCAGAATACAGGGGATCCTAACAGTTCTCTCTTATTTTCGCATAAATTTGCCTTCGCTGAAGGCTGATATGTTGCTGCTCTCAATTGGTAGGTGGTCGAGTCAGATGTTTTGTTTATCTCTATAGAACACAGCCGCTCTCGTGTTCCCCAATGCCTATTTGAGGTGATTTGTATTTTTTCAAATAGTGGAGGTTAAACTGAATCATCTCGCGAGATAGCGTTGAATAAAATTTCTTCGGTGCATGGCTTCATTGAAAAATTCCCCAAGCTTAACCTAGTAGCTGCATACCCTTTACACGCGTAAAGTTCACTCATATCACGTTGCCTTCTCTAGTAAGTCAGCAATGAGGCTTCAGACATTTTTAAGCTGAGCTCGTCCTCCATTTCGAGTAAATTTGATGAGTTCACACCTATTTGCCATAGCTTAGTAGCCACAGTTTCAAGCTATGTGTGCCATCTTGATAAATGAGAACGTTCAGAAAGGGTTTGAAGCAAATATATTTCGCTTTAAAACAATCAAATCCGTTTAAGGTATATGGTTTTACCCGCATTGTTTGGAACAGAAACTTAAACGAGCTAAGAGAATAATAAATTTGCCGGATGTCAGATGTATGACGCGTCGAGTAGGGGGACGCTTGCTGGTCACGTAAGGGAAGAGGTCGTGGGACGGAGAACGGGAGCTGTGTATAGGTTTTCGGATGAGGGTACAGAGTAATTAGCTCGTTCATACCTGTGACACCTTTGTGTGGACTGAGATAAGGTGCATATCTTCCTGTACGAAATACCCACCGGTGGAACCGTTCTGCAAATTTTAATTGTTTCTTGTGCCATTCTTCCTTTTGGGGCCTTCTCTAGTTTCGCTAGTTTAGACCACTGGATCCCAACTTATATTTCTGCGGTCACCCTTAAGTAAATTTTGAGCCATCCTCGTCCTCCCTATAAATTTAAGTTTACTTAGCAATATAGGAGCTGACAATATTTATTATCCCGGAAGGGAGTTATATGTAGATTAATTTCCTCTCATGAAGCTGGACACTTTTTGCAAGCTCTGAAATGCTATCTCGCGTGCCCAGAGGGCGCGAGCACTCGTAGTGAGGGGACCCTTCGCTGGAGCACAGTAGTGCCGGGAATTGCTGGGGGTGCTGGACGGTGACCAGAGAGGCGTAAAGAAGTACGCTGCTTTGATATGTAGCATTGATACGTACCATTGACACGAAACATCGATACGTTGCATTGATATGTAGCATTGATACGTACCATTGACACGTACCATTGACACGTAACATTGATACGTAGCATTGATACATAGCATTGGTGCGTAGAATAGCTACGTTGCATTCAAGAACTTTTCTAGCCGAAATCAGTCGCGGTACTCGACTGGAGACCAGTACTTCAGTTGTGGAATTATTACAACGATGCTTATTCAGTAACTCTCACGATAATGAGTAGAGGTGATTCAGTGAAAGGGTTAGTCTTTCTTTACGCAATGTAACGATAAGTACTTTGAAATAAAATTTTAATTTTCCTTTAAATATTTGATTGACCTTCAAACTTAGCGCGGGTTTCGAAGCATGGGAAGGGGCATTGCTAATAAATGAGCTTTGCACACATGTTTATACACATCTCACATTACAATCGCAGAAGTTGATGTCATTAAAATGATGTATTATAGTAGTGAAAAGTGAATCATTTGTCATAAATGAATTTTTTAGGCTTAAGCTGTGCTAAAAATTCGTTTAGGCGGATATGGGCGCTTCAGTGTGGAAATATCCTCATTTTCTAGTCTTTCTTGTATTCATCAACTTCAATTTGGAAAATGGTCCGTACCGTTAGTCTGTTTCCTCCTTGTTTCCATAATTCCATTTTTCTCCGTGCCACGTCCACATCATATACAGTTAACAACTCTTGTCATACTGAACCGTTGAAAACTTACGTTTATTGCCAACGTTAAGCCATTTTCTCATCTCGTCTACTCATAGTTAAAGGCTT
>VOMN01050881.1:0-10927 GCA_014899125.1 Orchestia grillus | reverse complement strand
TCACCCTTCCCCCTCCCCCCATCTCTCTCTCTCTCTTCTCACGCACTCAACAGGTGTGCTGCACCGGACAAGACGTTGCCTGCTGCTTCCGAGCTCCATAAAACGCAGCCTGCTGCTTCCGAGTGAATTCATTACCCGAATTCTCGCCCGAATATTCTGAGAGCAAGGCCTCAGGTTTCATAAATTTTGTAAATTTTTCTTCACTTCGCATGATGTGGAGTCTTTTCCTCGTTAATGGTGAAGTATACGCGTTCTCCGAGGGTGTACTTCATTTGCGAGGTCAAAGTAGTGATATAGACTCAGCAACGAAGTTTTGGCGAAAGTAAAATACTATTTAAGAAACTGGCAGAAGCTACAACATTTTATCCGAGACTTGCAGCTGTTTTAAAATTTTTCGAGACACACAACGGTTGCAGCATTAGTTCAGAGATCATTCATTACTTCTAGTACTATTTAGGAGACTTTTCGCAGTTGCAGCAAAGTTCATAGACATACAGTAC
The DNA here is from genome assembly GCA_014899125.1 of Orchestia grillus. NCBI lineage: Eukaryota > Metazoa > Arthropoda > Malacostraca > Amphipoda > Talitridae > Orchestia > Orchestia grillus. The sequence goes on along the minus strand of VOMN01050881.1, from coordinate 10,427 downwards.
ATAACTGCATCGTTATTTCAGACATACAGTCCATAGCTGTGGCGTTATTTTAGACATACAGTACATAGCTACGGCGTTATTTCAGACACACAGCGCGTGCAAAATTATTATCGCTGGGTATTTTTTTTAATATTTTAAAACCGTACGTTCAATTCAAGTGAAATTTTCATACAACGTCGCCATTAATCACATACGTAATCAGTGAAATTTTTGGACTGATCTACACGATAGCGACAAACTGGTACCATATTTGTTATTTTCACAGTGAATCGAGTGTGCCAAACTATTGAGAGAGATTTAATAAAGCTCACAAAATTGTGCAAATAAAACCTATATTAATGTTGCATATGAATGTTCCTGCACTAAAAAAGTTTATTTATAAGGTAATCAAGTAGATAATAAAAATACAAGTACAAGTACAATTTCAAACAAATTAATTGGAAATGTGCTTCCTCTGTAGCTTGGAAAATGCTTTGAAAATTCACCGATCCACTGAATTTGTTAATTTTTGGATTTGATCTGCTATAATACCATGTGATATTTCAAGAAGTACTTCCCCCAGCTCATCCTTGCTCTTGAATAGCCGTCCGTTGGAGTATATTCTATGCTTCATGATACTCCACAGGTTCTCAATCGGGTTCAAATCACGAAAATTTGCTGGCTTCTTCATTTTTTGAAGTTCATTGAAGCCTTAATGTTGAAGATTCTCAGTGGCTTATGCGCACCAGGTGGGGAAGCAATATCTTACATAAACACGATGGCCTTCCTAAATGTAGCGCTTTGCCTTTTCAACCACTGTTCAAGGTGTTCCTTTAGAAACGCTATATAAGCATCAGTAGTCATTTTGGTGTCATCCAGTACTCTCCATGGGGTGACAAATGTTCCTCCAATAATACCAGCTTAGATTATGATGCCTCTACTACCTTCTTTGTGTCTCAAATGTTGATGACGTTTCTGTCTGATTATTACCCAAACTTTGCACTGACCATCTGGGCCATCAAGTGTTACATGAGTTTTATCTGTGAACAAAACTTTAGAAAAGTCAACCTTCAGACTATCCTCAGCCCAATTCAATCTATTTTATATATGATTTCTCATCAACGGAGGCTTTGCGACTGGTTTCACGGGACTTGCTATTATACATTCCTCAAATACCGACGCCGAGTAGTTTTAGACTCATTGGATTCCCAATTACGGCTAAAAACTTCTTAACTGGTAAGCCCACGGTCCTTCGTAGCCTCTCGTTTAATTCGCAAGATGGAACGCCATGATATAACCCTAGACTCGCCTTTGTCTGCCTTTTGATGCACCTTTGTGAGGTCGACGGTGAACTTCACTGTTTGGCGACGCCTCCCTATAATTTTAGAAATTTTTTGGGTAGTTTTACCTGCAGAAAGTTCTTAGGTGATGACAAAGTCACTTAAACTGCTCCTGGCAGTGATACTTATTTTCTTGCAAATTTCTAGCACCTTTCAATTAATTTGGCATACTTTTTCTCATTGATAGTCACAAAGGTGGCGTCAATCTGTTTACATTACGCAGAACATCACGAAAATTTCACTGGTTGCACATGTCGGTATTGCCAACAGCGAGTAGAAATTTTATTAGAATTTATTGTACGTTTCTTGAAATATTCAAAAATTAGCTACCTCGATTATAATTTAGCACGTACGGCGTACAGTATATTGCTGCAGAGACATATTCTTATTTAGAGACTTACAGCGGTATGTTCCATCGATCTAAGGGGAAAAATTTCAGAGCCGTCTTTTGAATCGATGTGTAGCGATCTTATCAGAATGGTCACTCATATACAGCGTGGCACAGAAGAACAGGAACTTTTGAAAAACCCAATAAACATATAAAATAACCTACAAAAAATATACTAGGTGCAACTGAACCACTGCAACTTGCTTTTTAAGAGACAGTAATCCAAATTATCAATGTTAGGAAGTTCCGTACTGCAGATGGCTTCCTCCTCTACGTATACATTCTTCCAATTTGCTCTGGGGGTTCCCCATTGACTGCTGCAACATATCAGCTGCTACACCACGTACTTCGTCTCGAATTATTTGTTGCAATTCATCCAGTGTTCTTGGCAGACTTGTGTAGACCTGATTCTTAAGGTAGCCTGACAAGGAAAAATCATCAACCGACAAGTCCGGTGATATTGGGGGCCTGGGAATGTCATTGAACCTTGAGATGACGCGGCTACCGTACAGCTCTCGCACAGCAGTCATTATTGCTTAACAGCGCGGGATATCCCCGCATCTTCGAGAGACTTGTGGATGCTAATTTGCATGGTCTATTCCGCTTGCTCTTAGTGTTTAGCTGCTATTACCATTCCATTCGCCTTAGTGTTTAGCTGCTATTAGTATTTTATTCGCCTTTAGTGCTTAGCTGTGGATAAAAATCTTAATGCGCACCCTGATATTCGCAAGAAAAATCTAAAATTTTAATTAAATTGCAATTATCAGTACGCAGTATTTAAGCGTAGCCTAATTTCCGGCAATGAAATCACCTTGTATCTCGTACAGAACAGCAATTTGCATTTCTAACGCTCGTGTAGTCCCATGGAATCTCCCTTGCTAAATTCATATTGTACTCCAACTTTCACAGAACTTATATACGGCTGAAAAAAATATTAATATCATTTGACATGTTCTCGAACAGTTATCGTGAGCGTGTTCACCGGTACCGTGGAGCGATTGAGAAGTTGATCAAATGCTGGTGATGAAATCCGTAGATTTAAGCGTCCTCAATTTTCAGTAAATCAGACTCCGAAGCTCAAATAGCGATTAAAGCAGACTTATGGCCAAGTTCAATGAATAAATTGTAGGCATTGCGATTGATGAACATGAAGGAGGCGGTTACGGTAGCTTTGGTGCACCTACGGCCGTAAAAATTCACAACCAGATTGGTACTGCACTTTATTCAATGACTACTTTTAACCCCTTCTAATTTGTCTTTCAGCCTAAATGCACTTTTTCTTCATGAAAATTCCTGTTATCAAGTTTTTTGTAGCGATGAAGTTGCACATATAAGAATGAATATTTTATTTTTAATTCCTACAAATTATGATTTTATATATTTGATACGCACACACGAATAATTCGGCTATGATTTAAGATGAAATGTACACTTAGAGCGACGGGTACAATTTTTTGCTTTAAACTTCATGTTTTGAAGGAACCACGGACTCCTCTGTACTGCTGTAAAAATAAAATAAATTGACGTCTGTTGGTCGGTAAAGAGGAAAACCGATTGCATTCGATTATTTTTAACCGTTCTGAAAATTTCAATGAGCCGTTCATATTGCACTTCCCCCGAAAATCTCGCTTTTTTTAATAAAAATGTAGTCATTGAGAGTATAGTCAAACTCGACCAGTGATCGTTGAACGATCAATTCAAGTCTGCTTTAGCTTGTCTCTGAGCTCTTTAAGTCGCTTGAAGCCATGCTTTGAACTGAAACAAAATCAATTCCTTCGCATCGAAAATTTAAGCTTACGATGCAGAGCTTACAGGTTTGTTGCTTTCAACTATTCAGCCCAAGGCTTCACGATCGATCGCTTTACTGACTACATAATTTACCTCCGTTCTCTTCACAGAACAAAAATGTTTACGCAATTCAATAATTTGAAACATACTGGAAAAACAACGTGCAAACTGTACCTGCATTAGCTCAGAATCACGTAGGAAAAAGTCAGTATTACTCGTGTGGCCGGTAGACTTTATCACCTAACTTGCTGCACATACTGTTGAATGATTTGTACGGCAATCCCGTAGCAGTTTTCTCAGAGAATACTTTTCCCTAATTAAGGTGATTCGCGTAACCTTGGCGCGAAAAAATGTTTTTTTCAATTTTTTATGTGATTTTCAAATTTTCGGTATATCCTCAATACATCCTTTCATTGGGGACTCGTACGGCTTTAGCAGAGTGCAGCACAACGCACAGCGGCGCGACGGGCTGACGACCTCAGCTGTTCTGGGGCAATTTACATGAAGCTAATTGTAAGGAGAATTTCAATAATGTCTTAGTAGAACTTTGATGTATTGATAACTGCTACTTATCAGAGTACATATTTCAAGATATTTAAGAAATCGAAAGCAGTCTTTTCTCTGCGTTTTGAATGGTCAAATCAATGAATTAGCATTTTTTATGTGAGTTGCGTTCGTAACAATTCAATTTTACAGGAATTTATTGCTGGCCTATGAGCTCAATAAGCCACTCGTATTTTTTCATTTTGCAAGATTGATAAAAACGCATCTCAACAAGCTTTCTATATTCGACATGGAGAGCTAAAACTCAATACTTTATCTCCATTTATCCCACAAAAAGATGTTCCGAACTAGCTTATAATTTTCCTTTGATGTACTCATATAATACCATACGTTATAAATTCCATACAAAAACAGCCTGTGTGTTTTCAGCGCTCGTTCTAGCCGAGAGAATTTCACTTGTTTCTCCTGGAGTTCCTACGACACTCAATCTTTGATGGATATTGATCCTGGCTGCTATACTCCTGCAGCTCATCGCTCGGCCCGCATACACACGGGCGCTCGTGATCAGTCATCCCACGTGGCGAGGTGTTGACTTCCTGGGAAACTGATCATACGTTCTAAGGAAAACACACGCGAGTGCCGGCGACCAGCTTGGAAAATGGAGCACGTTCAGTTGTGATAACCAGGACGATTTAAATGATGTGGGACGTTGACGTGCTCTGTGGAAGAATGGATGACGTGGTGTGGCGTTTGTGATGTGAAAAGGACTGGCAGGGGTTCTGTGATGTTTGAAACCCGAAATCTTTCGTATGACAGAAAAATTATCAGATGAAATTAGCATGCTGTATTAAAATATGTATATGGTCTCCGCACAAAAAATTAGTCACTTGCTACTAATAGGGTACAGGGCCTCAATGAGCACGAATAACGCAGCGATTTTGCTCGGTACTGAGTCTACATGTATCCTCATGCACATTTAGTCGATTTTAAACCGCTCTTACATTAACTGATGTAGTGCGGCCACAACGCGTGCACGATCTTCTCGAAGTCTAACTTGTCGTTTTAGGTGGGACCACAAATGTCCTATTGGGTTCATGTCTGGGGACTTAGCTGGTCATCGTAAATGAGCTACATATCATGAATGACTATCATGCCAGTTAATGAGAGTTACAGCTCGATGCACCCGGCAGTTGTCATCCTCGTAAGAAGCCTGAAAAATAACACTCTGGAGCTCGAAGAACAATAGCTGGCTAATTTTTTACTCAGTGTACTCATGGATCTGCTCTGTTGCAAAAGATCAAGTAAGTTGTCGCTTATGTGAGTTATATGAATAAGATTCTACTCCATATAAACACCATACTATCAGCTCATTTGCGACAGAGAAGTGAAACTCCCGCGAGAACTTTGAGGCAAAATCTGTTAACATCAGTCGAGAAACTTTTAAGATATTAAATAGTCGATTATAAGCTCCCGAACAAGAAATTGGTCACCAACTATTTTTTGAGTTCCAGTTATTTACTTCTTGCGCCAATCGCTTAGCAAAGCTGGGATTAAAGTTTATGTTTGTGCAAGTTATGAATAAGCATCAGTCCCTCATTCAAAGCGGTAAGGTATAGAATTGCTTCTTGGTTTCTCCACAACGATGGGACCGAGGCAAGACTCAATGGAAAAAATTTCCTGTTGCATTTGGTTGCCCTGACACTCAGTGAAGGGACCAGCGAAATTCGCTGACTTTTCATGCCACACTGTTACGCAGGCCCACCAATAATGAAAACAATCAGGTATAGAGGGCAATTCAAAGCAAAATTGGGCCGGAAGAAGATTCTAACCGATAGGTACCGCCGCCGCACGCCCCGAGTTGTTGCCCGAAATCGCTTTGCATCAAAGGAACTAATGCGAAAAGTCACTGATTATCCTTTTCCTGCTGTTGCTGAACAAACTCTTCCTCGGGAACTCCGTACAATAGATAGATGGAGCAGAGTGGCTCGTAAACAATCGATGTTAACTCCTGGCCTCAAAACCAATCGTTTACACTAGGCCGAAGCCCACGCACATTTGACTGTAGAGCAGTGGAAAAGTGTCATGTAGTCAGATGAATCACGATTCTGTCTCTGCAGCAATGATCTTCACCGTCGTGTCCATCGAAGGTCTCATGAAGCCTACAACGAAGTCTGTGACATCCTGAATGGGCGATACAAAGAGGAGGGTCTGTGTGGTTCTGAGGATATTTCAACGACACAGAAGTGGGTCCTTTAGTTGAGGTATCCGTCAAACTTGAACCAGCATGACTACATTGAGCTACTAGATGAAGATATTTTGCCCTTTTCTAAATGTTTGAATGAAAATAGGCATGTTGCTATGCCTATCTATTAGGGTGACATCTGTACGGGGCATCAGGCATGACAGTTATTGGCAGGCCAGTCAACGGGGATATCAAGCATATAAATTGGCCAGCATAGTATCTAGACATTAACCCAATAGAAAATCAGTGGGACTACCTAGAACGACAAATTAGACGTCAAAAGAGATCGTCCACAATTCGTGGCCTGGCTACGAGATCAGTAGGTGCAAAGGTGATTTAAAATTTACCAGGGGTACCTAAGGACACTTGCTAACTCAACGCAAGGCAGAATTGTCATCATTATTCGTTTTTGCAGAGGTCCAACATCATATCAGTGACGGGTGACTTATTTTTGTTTAGGGAGTTTATCTACAACTGATTATGCAAGTCTAGATGTGAAGAAGTTCGAGTTTGGTTATGTGGTTGAAAGATATTGAAGTTTTCGTTAACTATTCAGATCCTACATCTATTCATGACTTCCCTTTCTCGTATTGGTGCCAAAGTAAAACAAGTAGCAGAAATTGAATCCCTTTTGCTCATTGCTTTCATTTTTCTTCAAACTCTATTTAAAACTAAATTCATGATTATGTCCCAATAACTAATGTCACCAAAAGTATTTTAAAAAATTTTCAGTGAGTTGTGACATATTTCTTTATCCATACAAGGAAAATAAAAGGACTTCTTTATGAAATTACGCTCACAAACAAAAAGACTGCACCTCCTCTCCCAACGATCAACAGGCTCCCATTAACGAGGCTTGCTTAGGAGATTAAAGGCATGGAAAAAGACTTTTCTGGATAACGACGCCCCTGGAAGACGACGCCCTTGGATGACGACCCCCTTGGATGACGACACCCCCGGATGACGACACCCCCGGATGACGACGGCCCGCCCATGTATGACACCCATGGATGACGACGTCCCTCAATGACGAAACCCTGGATGGCGCCCCTACATGTAAATGATGACGTCCCTGGATGACGCCCCTATATATAGATGACGACATCCCTGGATGACGAAGCTCCTGGATGACGACGCTTCTTTTCACACTATTTGTGTAGAATATCATATAAATACATTTGCGACAGTTTGAATTAACACCCAACTTGAATTATGTGGTATTTGGTCCTGATTTGTCTTCAACAAAATCAACAAACCACCGAAATCGCTAGTTTTAAGATCATTCCCTTTCCGTGTAGGAGAAAGTGAATGAGAGGCCATTCAATTATTGAATCCTTATTTTCCTGTTCCTTACAGTCTTGGACATTTCTGAATATGTGCTTCATTCCAATTATTCCACTGTAATGGGTGTTTGATCATAATTGTTCCTCTGAAATGAGTGTTTAGTTAAAAAAAATTCTCCTGAACGGGAGTGTTTAGTTCCGATTATATTATTCTTCTAGATCGGGTGTTTGATTCTAATTAGTTCTGTGGCGAGTGTTTCATTCCAATTATTCATCTGCAACTGGTGTTTGATTCCAATTATTCACCTGCAACGGATGTTTGATTCCAAATATTCATCTGGAATAGGAAATCGATTCCAGTTATTCCGGAGTGAAGCTACAAGCCCCCCGGAGACAACGATAATTATCGTTGTCTTGTCGTTGATAATTACCGTGAGGCCGAGACTGGGCTACTGTGGCGGCCTCACGGTAGTCTGACTTGCTCGTCAGTCGTAGACAATGAGGTAGAAACGAAGGAGTTTTCAAAACTAGTTGAATGGGTAGACTAAATTAGCATAATTTCTGTACTAAAACGAAAAGGTGGAAACACGGTTCGAAGTGAGAAAAATGAGCCAGCATATCCACGGAAGTGAAGGAAATCAAACTTCCTCACACTTCTCACGGGACTATCGGCGTCCGTCCTCTCTGTCCCACCCAGGACGAGCGGTGTCGCTGCGCACTGCGGAAATGAAACGCAGGAGCCCCACGCAGTAGCGCTAAATATTAGGTCTAATTTTAAGTTTATTTTTCAAAATTTCAGCGATGAATTGTAGCAAACTTCAACTTAGAATAGATGAGCTTCAAGTGTAGATATTTTTCGGAAAAAATTTCTGATATTGTAAAAAACGTGGTTGAAAAAATGTCCCTTCGATTCAATTCACTTGTTTCAAATTTAAATCTATTTCATAAACCTACTCAATCTCCACACTGAGTCTAACCCACCGTTGTTTCCGGACAATCAAACAATCCTCAGACACTTAAAATAAAAAAATTAATATAGATAACTTTTGACAATTGATCGAAATTTTAATAGTGACACAGGTAAAATTATTAATCGTCAGTTACGTTGCCATGTGTCAAGAGATGTTTGTTCAAGAATACGTACGTCTAAAATACCCTTACGTGCGCAACCATGTCTTCGTACACTGTTGGGATTGACTCGACAACAGCCAGTGAATACACACTGTACTCTGCTACATCTCGATCAATGGACTGTGGTCCAGGTCTATATTCTCCCCATCTCTTCAAGCAATGTGGGACATCGTAAGAATGTATTATAAAAACGTAATAGAGACTCCCCTCATAGCCAGGATTGTTTTTTCCGTATAAAAACTTAAATGGAATTGAAATTAACCGATCCATCTCTACTCCAAGAAACTAGTGACTCACACGTTGAAAATAACTGTGCCTCGTTAACTATCTTACCTCCTGTCTAAACAGAGCAATGTCTACTGAAATTATCCTCTGCTACAGCCCTTTTCTTGGTCTTCTGCCGCTACGTCTGATTCTGAATAACAAGAAGTGCTCACTGCTTTGGTAAAATTTCAGATAACTTCGCTGTTTCTTGCATAGCACCGTGTGCTCGGGATGAAGAATGCGCTAATTCAAATTATTGACGGGGATCGTGGGAATTCGATTAATGCGTCATCACGAGAATTATTGCTGAATTAGTAATTACACTATGGAATGCTTACGCATGAGCTTTAAGCTAAGTAAGTTCCATGGACAAAAATTAGTCACTTGCTACTAATATGGTTTGAGGCCTTCACGAGCACGAATAAGGGCTACAATTTTGCGTGACATTGAATTTATAAGTGTCCCAGTGTAAACCTGGTTAATTAATTTGAAACCCCCCTTGCATCAACTCATCTCGCCGTACGACCACATCTTCTCGACGATATTCTCGACGCCTAACTTATCGTTCCTAAGTGGTCTCACTGATTTTCTATTGGGTTCATGTCTGGAGACTTAGCTGGCCAATATAAATGTCTGACATCCTGAATAACTGTCGTATCAACTAATGACAGTTTTAACTTGAAGCACCAGGCAGATACCACCCTGAAATATAGACAAAACAGCATGCCTATTTCTTCATTTTGATGATAAAGCAAATGGCAAAATTTGGACTTCTAGCAGTTCAATGTTGCCCGGATATCTCAACTAAAGGACCCTCTCCTGCTAGGGTTAGGGCATCCCTTTGCACAAAGGCATCGTTTGCGGCTTCATAAAGCCTCCGATGAACGAATTGACCAGCATCATTTATCAAAATCGGGATTGATCTGACCCCAAAGCACTTCTCTACTCCTCAGCAGTCCAGAGTGCGTGTGCCTTGGCCCAGTTTGAACGATTGGTATTGTGGACAGAAGTTGATACCGGCCGCTTACGAGCCACTCTGCTTCATATGTCCATCGCATCGAGTTCCCTAGAAAGAGTTCGCTCAAAAACAGCAGCAGAAGGGTCATCATCGACGCTTCGCAGTAATTCCACTCTTAATGCAAATCGATTAGTGTCAACAATTCGGGACGCTCAACGGAGGTCCCCATCGGTTAGAATTTTCTTATGACCGGAACTTTGCCTTGAATCGCCGTACCTACCGAATTGTTTCCATGTTGGCAAACCCGAATAACTGTGGCATGAAACGTCAGCGAATTCCGTTACTTCTTTCGCTGGGTGTTTCTTAGCCCGACCGAATACAACGGCCCTATCATGCCATTCCGCGACCTCTTACTATCGTCCCATCACTATGGGACGACAAAATAATAAGTCTTTACCTTGCCAACTCTGAATGAAAACTGATGCCTGCTCAGCACTCGTATATAACACAGATCAATTACATAAGAAGATGGTTCAATTCAACGGGGACA